>CAWUFW010009314.1:535000-796341 GCA_963921515.1 Calotriton arnoldi
TCAGGGGTTTCTCCTCCGTGGAAGCAGTGTCAGAAGGCTGTTTTTAAACGCCCCTGGCATAAACTTGACCTCGTCCAATTCCATGACCTTCTTGCTATGACTGCTATCAGCTTGCCTGACGACCCTAATGCTGCTGATAAAGCACTCTCAGATTGATCTGCAGTTCTCTAGATGCTCTTATCCCGGCTAAGTGGTCAGTCAGTCGTACCGTCAAATCCAACCCATGGTATAATGATGATTTGGCCACTCTGCATAAATCCTGCAAAAGGCTGGAACGGTCTTGGAGACGGGAGTATGACCCTTTACAGAAAAAGTGTTATCAAGCAGCAATGAAGAGCTATCACAGGGCCGTACACACTGCGTGCGCAGCCTATTTTGCCGGGGAAATTAGGAGTAGTGGCAACCCCTCTAAAACTATCTTCTCCATACTGAAAAGTCTAAAACAGCATGGGGTCCCGGAAGTGCCCCCGATTTCCTCTAATGAGCAGTGCGAGGCTCTGGCTACTTTTTTTGTTGAAAAAGCGGAGAACATTTATTTGTCCTTCACTCAAACTGCTATGAGCTCTGACCCTGTCTTGGGTCCGCCCCTGCTCACACTCTGGATTCATTTCCGCAGGTCTCTTTGGAGGAGTTACGGGCAGTGTGTTCCAAGATCAAATCAGGCTCCCCTTCCGATCCTCTCAAACCTGACCAGTTTATGAGATCACTACCTTTGCTCTTGTCACCTCTAAGACAGGTTATTAATAACTCTCTGTCTAGTGCGACTGTCCCTAATTCCTGGAAGCGAGCAAAGGTGATTCCTTTGCTTAAGAAGCCTGCTATGGACGTTGCTAAATTGGAAAATTATCGTCCGATTTCCCTCCTCCCATGGATTGCCAAGATTACTGAGACTTACGTCCATTCCATTCTCGCCAGATTTCTGGAAGAAAACAGCTGTCTGGACATCTCTCAGAATGGCTTTCGCTCAGGTCATAGTACGGAGTCTGCTCTCTTGGCTGTTACTGAACAACTTAGGCTCGCACTGGATGAGGGACATACGTCGGCGCTGGTTTTGTTAGATCTCAGCGCCGCATTCAACACAGTCTCTCATCAGATTTTGTTACGTAGGTTACAAGAAGCAGGTGTGGTGGGCTCAGCTTTGACCTGGTGTGCTTCCTTTCTTTCAAATAGGACCTTTCAGGTTATAGCCCCCCCGTTCGCCTCTACGTCTCATGCCAATAAGCAAGGGGTCCCGCAAAGCTCCGTATTGAGCCCTTTGCTTTTCAATCTCTACATTCAACCCCTGGCAGCCCTGGCTCGGAGCAGAGGGCCCACCATCGTATCATATGCTGATGACTCACAGCTAGTGGTAGCCCTCTCCGACAGCTCTGGGAGTGCAGCACTTAAGTTTTGGGAAGATCTCACGGCTGTTGCGTTGTGGATGACTGACAATTGTCTCCAATTGAACTCCAGCAAGTCAGAGGTCCTGCTGGTGGGCAACCATCAAGAGCTATGGGGGGACGGGTGGTGGCCAGCCATATTGGGTTGTGCACCTATTCCTAAGCAAGTAGTGAAAGATCTTGGAGTCTGGGTAGATTCTGGTCTCAGTTTTCAGCACCAAACCAAAAAGTCGCGGGGACCTGTTTTGGCATACTTAGGGGCTTAAACCGCTGCTCGGGTTCTTTGACCCACCAGTCAGGCAAATGATCATCCAGGCCTCCATCCTATCAAGACTGGACTATGCCAATGCACTGTATCTAGGGGTGAATAAGATCAAAACCCTGAGACTTCAGCGAGTCCAAAATGCGGCGGCTAGAACCCTGCTGGGCCTTCCCAGAACCTGCCCCACCTCTATGGCTATCCGTCGGCTGCACTGGCTTCCTGTTGCCAACCGAGTGGAATTTAAGGTCTCTGTACGGCATTTAAAATCCTTAAACTCTCCTCTCCGGCCATCCTGACCAATCTGCTGTCACCTTATCACCCTACGCGCCAGCTCCGCTCTACTGGACAACATCTGGCGACGGTGCCTCGTATGAGGAGGGTACGGTCTGGCGGACGCTCTTTCCGTCTTCTGGCTGCCAAGCTCTGGAATTCCCTACCATACTCCATTCGCGCCATGGAGAATTACTTGGCCTTTCGTAAAGCCATTAAAACCCATCTCTTCCCTGTAGCCTAATGTTCTCTCTGACTTCCAGCCTCCATGTTCTGCTTCAGCGCTGGTACGCCTCTTTGCTGGGGCAGCTGTGCGCTATACAAGACATATTAACATAACATAACAGGCCTGGGTTCTGCCTTCCCCTGTCTCGGAATCGCCAGACCTCACGGAGGTCAACTGAGCAGGCTCAGAGGAAAGGACCATCGGTAAGGGGCTGAGAGGCAGGTGCGGACCTGGGCCCCTGGGGGCCCCGGCGGGCAGGCCCTGGTTCTGCCTTCCCCTGTCTCGGAATCGCCGGACCTCATGGAGGTCTGACTGACCCTCTCCCTAGTAATCCGGAGGAAAATTATCCCCCTTTCTTGTAATCCGTGCACACAAGGTGACAGAGGGGACCCAAGGCTCGAATGTGCCGACCTCCTGGAGCCCTCTCTGGGATCGGGGAAGCAAATGAGCCCTCATCGGGACTTCCAGGGAAGCTCGGCCATCTGGTCACCCCATTGGAAAGCAATACGCGCGACCAGATGGCCGAGGGGATAGGTGCGACCAGATGGCCGGGGGGAAAGGCGCGACCAGATGGCCGGGCTCGAAAGGGAGGCCATCTGCTCGCTCTGTGCCCCAACAAAAGAGTGATCGGGCGCCGGGCCATGGGGGGGCCGGAGGCCCGGGGCCCCAGCTGGGCCTCAGCCATGAGGGCTGCGATGGGGAGCCAACGGGCCCTCCGAGCCGGGGCCCGCAGACACCTTGACAAGCAGGCGAAGCGGGGAGGCGTGCACGGGACCGACGGACCCCCGTCCCGGGCCCTTGGTGGAGCGTCAGGCCAGGGGACGGGGACCAGGGCTGGAGCACCCGACCCGGGGCCCGGCGGGGCCCCTCGACCCAGCCAGGGCTCCCGGGCCCAGAGGCGCAGGGGAAGCTTCCTCGGGCCCGCGGGACCCCGTCGCGGGCACCCTGCCATGCAGCAGGGCCGAGGACGGAACCCGGGGTGGGGAGGCCGCCCTCCCCGGTGCCCTCAGGGGCCCCGGCCGGAGCTCCTGAACCCAGTCAAGCAGGGGAGGCTCCCCGGGCACAACGGCACCCCGTCTCGTGCCTTTGACAGAGCGGCAGGCTGGGGAACGGGGTCCTGGGCTGGAGCACCTGACCCGGGGCCCGGCAGGGCCCCTAGACCCAGCCAGGGCTCCCGGGCCCAGAGGTGCAGAGGAAGCCTCCCCGGGCCCGCGGGACCCCGTCCCGGGAACCCTGCCACGCAGCAGGACCGAGGACGGAGCCCGGGGTGGGGAGGCCGCCCTCCCCGGGGCCCCGGCCCGAGCTTCTGAACCCAGCCAAGCAGGGGGAGGCTCCCAGGGCATGACAAAACCCCGCCTCGGGCCTTTGGCAGAGCGGCAGGCCGGGGGACAGGGCCCAGGGCTGGAGCACCCGACCTGGGGCCCGGCGGGGCCCCTGGATCCAGCCGGGGCTCCCGGGCCCAGAGGCGAAGGAGAAGCCTCCCTGAGCCTGTGGGACCACATCCTGGGCACCGTGCCACGCGGCAGGACCGAGGACGGAGCCCGGGGTGGGGAGGCCGCCCTCCCCGGGGCCCCTAGAGCTCTTGAACCAAGCCAAGAAGGTGGAGGCTCCCCGGGCATGACAAAACCCTGTTTCGGGCCTTTGGCAGAGCGGCAGGCTGGGGGACAGGGCCCAGGGCTGGAGCACCCGACCCAGGGCCCGGCGGGCCCCTGGATCCAGCGGGTGCTCCCGGGCCCAGAGGCGAAGGGGAAGCCTCCCCGGGCCCGCGGGACCACATCCCGGGCACTGTGCCACACGGCAGGACCGAGGACGGAGCCCGGGGTGGGGAGGCCACCCTCCCCGGGGCCCCTAGAGCACCTGAACCAAGCCAAGCAGGTGGAGGCTCCCCGGGCATGACGGAACCCCGTCTCGGGCCTTTGGCAGAGCGGCAGGCCGGGGGATGGGGCCCAGGGCTGGAGCACCCGACCCGGGGCCCAGCAGGGCCCCTGGACTCAGCGAGGGCTCCCGGGCCCAGAGCCACAGGGGCAGCTTCCCCAGGCCCGCTGGACCCCGTCCCGGGCACCCTGCCACACGGCAGGACCGAGGACAGACCCCAGGCTGGGGGGCATCCTGCCCCATCCGGCTGCCGGCTGAGGACCGCTAGGCCGAGAGGGGTTCTAGAGTACCCTGTCCCTAGTAATCCGGAGGAAGGGTACCCCCTTTCTGGTAACCTGTGCGCACCGCGAGACTTAGGGGACCCTAGGCGCGGACGCGCCTGACATCCTGGAGCCCTGGCTGGGATCGGGGAGGCAAATGAGCCCTCATCGGGACTTCCAGGGCAGCCCGGCCATCTGGTCACCCCATTGAAAAGCATTCCACAAGACCAGATGGCCGAGGGGAAAGGCGCAACCAGATGGCCGGGCCCGAAGGATGCCAATCTGCCTGCCCGAGCCTTCGCCGGAGGGCTCCTGCCTGCCCATGCAGGGCTCGGGGGCTCTGAGTCCCGGGGTGGCTCAGAGACCCCAGCTGGCCTCCGGCCTGGGGCTGAGAATGGGGGTCCCCGGCAGACCTCTGACCCGGGCCCATTGTAGAGCTTAACCCATCCCTGGGTCTGCCCAGCAGTCCCGGGCCAGGCCAAGTGGGGGAGGCCTCCATGGGCCTGCGTAGGGCCACCAAGGGCCCCAGGCCTATGCTCCTGAACCCATCCAACCTGGGGAAGGCCCACCCGGGGCATGGGACGGAGCCCGGGGTGGGAGTACCCGGCCAGAGCTCTCGGGCCCGGACGCCCTGGGGAGGACTGACCAGGACCGATGGAGCCCATCCCGGGCACTTTGCCGCGCGGCAGGCCGGAGGCCGGAGGACGGAGCCCTGGACAGGGGGGAAGGTGGTGCCCGGTCCCAGCCCATCTGGTCCCCGGCTGAGAACCACCAGCCCGGGAGCAGTTCCGGCATACCCTGCCCCTAGTAATCCGGAGGAAAGCTACCCCTCTTTCTGGTAACCCGTGCGCACCGAGTGACAGAGGGGACCCAGGGCGCGGAGGCGCCCGACCTCCTGGAGCCCTGGCTGGGATCGGGGAGGCAGACGAGCGCTCATTGGGACTTCCAGGCCGGCCCGGCCATCTGGTCGCCCCATTGGAAAGCATTGCGTGCGACCAGATGACCGAGGGGAAAGGCACGACCATATGGCCGGGCCCGAAGGATGCCAATCTGCCTGCCCCGAGCCTTCGCCGGAGGGCTCCCGCCTGCCCATGCAGGGCTCGGGGGCTCTGAGTCCCGGGGGGCTCGGAGACCCCAGCTGGGCCTCAGGCCCGGGGCTGAGAATGGGGGTCCCCGGTGGACCTCCGACCCGGTCCCATGGCAGAGCTTAACCCATCCCTGGGCCTGCCTGGCGGTCCCGGGCCAGGCCACGCGGGGTAGACCTCCACGGGCCAGTGTCGGGCCACCAAGGGCACCGGGCCCATCCTCCTGAACCCATCCAAGCTGGGGAAGGCCCGCCCGGGGCGTGGGACGGAGCCCGGGGTGGGAGCACACGGCTAGAGCTCTCGGGCCCGGATGCCTGGGGGAGGACTACCCAGGACCGATGGAGCCCGTCCCGGGCACTTTGCCGCGCGGCAGGCCGGAGGATGGAGCCCCGGACGGGGGGGAAGGTGGTGCCCGGTCCCAGCCCATCCGGTCCCCAGCTGAGAACCGCCAGGCCGGGAGCGGTTCCGGCATACCTTGCCCCTAGTAATCCGGAGGAAAGCTACCCCTCTTTCTGGTAACCTGTGCGCACCGAGTGACGGAGGGGACCCAGGGCGCGGAGGCGCCTGACCTCCTAGTGCCCTGGCTGGGATCGGGGAGGCGGATGAGCCCTCATCGGGACTTCCAGGCTGGCCCGCCCATCTGGCTGCCCCATTGGAAAGCATTGCGTGCGACCAGATGGCCGAGGGGAAAGGCACGACCAGATGGCCGGGCCCGAAGGATGCCAATCTGCCCGCCCTGAGCCTTCGCCGGAGGGCTCCCGCCTGCCCATGCAGGGCTTGGGGGCTCTGAGTCCCGGGGGGGCTCGGAGACCCCAGCTGGGCCTCAGGCCCGGGGCTGAGAATGGGGGTCCCCGGCAGACCTCCGACCTGGGCCCATGGCAGAGCTTAACCCATCCCAGGGCCTGCCCGGCGGTCCCGGGCCAGGCCGCGTGGGGGAGGCCTCCACGGGCCTGCGTCGGGCCTCCAAGGGCCCGGGCCTATGCTCCGGAACCCATCCAAGCTGGGGAAGGCCGGCCCGGGCCCTGAGCATGGGACGGAGCCCGGGGTGGGAGCACCCAGCCAGAGCTCTCGGGCCCGGATGCCCGGGGGAGGACTGCCCAGGACAGATGGAGCCCGTCCCGGGCACTGTGCCACGCGGCAGGCCGGAGGACGGAGCCCCGGACAGGGGTGGAAGGTGGTGCCCGGTCCCAGCACATCCGGTCCCCGGCTGAGAACCTCCAGCCCGGGAGCGGTTTCGGCATACCCTGCCCCTAGTAATCCAGAGGAAAGCTACCCCTCTTTCTGGTAACCCGTGCGCACCGAGTGACGGAGGGGACCCAGGGCGCGGAGGCGCCCGACCTCCTGGAGCCCTGGCTGGGATCGGGGAGGCAGACGAGCCCTCATCGGGACTTCCAGGCCGGCCCGGCCATCTGGTAGCCCTATTGGAAAGCATTGGGTGCGACCAGATGGCCGAGGGGAAAGGCGCGACCAGATGGCCGGGCCCGAAGGACGCCAATCTGCCCACCCGAGCCTTTGCCAGAGGGCTCCCATCTGCCCATGCAGGGCTCGGGGGCTCTGAGTCCCGGGGGTCTTGGAGACCCCAGCTGGGCCTCAGGCCCGGAGCTGAGAATGGGGGTCCCCGGCGGACCTCCGACCTGGGCCCATGGCAGAGCTTAACCCATCCCTGGGCCTGCCCGGCGGTCCCGGGCCAGGCCGCACGGGGGAGGCCTCCACAGGCCTGCGTCAGGCCACCAAGGGCCCCGGGCCTATGCTCCGGAACCCATCCAAGCTGGGGAAGGCCGGCCCGGAGCATGGGACGGAGCCCGGGGTGGGAGCACCCAGCCAGAGCTCTCGGGCCCGGATGCCCGGGGGAGGACTGCCCAGGACCGATGGAGCCCGTCCCGGGCACTTTGCCACGCGGCAGGCCGGAGGACGGAGCCCCGGACAGGGGTGGAAGGTGGTGCCCGGTCCCAGCCCATCCGGTCCCCGGCTGAGAACCTCCAGCCCTGGAGCGGTTCCAGCATACCCTGCCCCTAGTAATCCAGAGGAAAGCTACCCCTCTTTCTGGTAACCCGTGCGCACCGAGTGACGGAGGGGACCCAGGGCGCGGAGGCGCCCGACCTCCTGGAGCCCTGGCTGGGATCGGGGAGGCAGACGAGCCCTCATCGGGACTTCCAGGCCGGCCCGGCCATCTGGTAGCCCTATTGGAAAGCATTGGGTGTGACCAGATGGCCGAGGGGAAAGGCGCGACCAGATGGCCGGGCCCGAAGGACGCCAATCTGCCCACCCGAGCCTTCGCCGGAGGGCTCCCATCTGCCCATGCAGGGCTCGGGGGCTCTGAGTCCCGGGGGTCTCGGAGACCCCAGCTGGGCCTCAGGCCCGGAGCTGAGAATGGGGGTCCCCGGCGGACCTCCGACCTGGGCCCATGGCAGAGCTTAACCCATCCCTGGGCCCGCCCGGCGGTCCCGGGCCAGGCCGCACGGGGGAGGCCTCCACAGGCCTGCGTCAGGCCACCAAGGGCCCCGGGTCTATGCTTCTGAACCCATCCAAGCTGGTGAAGGCCCGCCCGGGCCCGGGGCGTGGGACGGAGCCCGGGGTGGGAGCACCCGGCCAGAGCTCTCGGGCCCGGACGCCCGGGGGAGGACTGCCCAGGACCGATGGAGCCCGTCCCGGGCACTTTGCCACACGGCAGGCCAGAGGACGGAGCCCCGGACAGGGGGGCAAGGTGGTGCCCGGTCCCAGCCCATCCGGTCCCCGGCTGAGAACCACCAGCCCAGGAGCGGTTCCGGCATACCCTGCCCCTAGTAATCCGGAGGAAAGCTACACCTCTTTCTGGTAACCCGTGTGCACCGAGTGACGGAGGGGACCCAGGGCGCGGAGGCGCCCGACCTCCTGGAGCCCTGGCTGGGATCGGGGAGGCGGACGAGCCCTCATCGGGACTTCCAGGCCGGCCCGGCCATCTGGTCGCCCCATTGGAAAGCATTGCGTGTGACCAGATGTCCGAGGGGAAAGGCGCGACCAGATGGCTGGGCCCGAAGGATGCCAATCTGCCCGCCCGAGCCTTCGCCGGAGGGCCCCCGCTTGCCCTTTGGAGGGCTCGGGGGCTCTGCACCAGGGACCCTTGTCCCGGGCAGACGGACCCGTGGCAGGCCGCAGGAAGGGGGCTCCCACACCCCAGGCCCTGCCCAAAACCCAAGCCCCAGGCCCGGTCCCTACTTCTCGACCCAGCCTGGCTGGGGAGATCTGGGAGCCTGCCCGGGCACGAGGGACCCCCGTTCCGGGCACACGGACCCTCGGCTGGCCACAGGACGTGGGCTCCTGTTCCACAGATTTTTCCATAACTCCGTGGAATTCCGCATAGTGGCGCAACGCCAACTCTGCCCACCCCACTCCAGATATTAATTGAAAAGCTGTAAAGTTTTTGTAACTCCAAGGGCTTAGAGCTGAATGTAAATAAAAATAAGTATATGGTCTTTGAGAAGACCAAAAAGAAATGCTGTATTGTTAGTGCAGGTAGAGAGGCCATTGAAAGAGTACATAATTTTGATTATTTGGACGTGAGACTAATGAATAACCTTAGGTGGACAAACCAGTTGAAGAAAAGGGTGTTAACAATTGAGTATAGATCCAATGCCATTGTAAGGTTCTATAACTGAACAACATCACGTATAGTTTCACCCGCTCTGGAAGTTTATCGAACAACAGCCCAGGGCGTAGCGCTATATGGGGCTGAGATCTGGGGATATGCTGACTCTCACTTGCTGACATCAGTGGAAAATAACTTTATTAGGAAACTGCTCGCTCTGCCACCCAGCTCAGCCCTCATTCAATTTTTTTTGACGTGGGAATGAAAAGAGTTGCTGATCTGATTAAAAACTATAATCTACTGGGTCCGACTCTTGACTACACCAGAATTCGAAACTTACAGAGATTCTTTCATAGACCTACTAAAAATCCCAGGAGCAAGGAACTTAACTTCGGTTAAATTAATTTCAGGTAGACTGGGCAAACTTGGCATGCAGAGCTACTGGGACGATCCAACTGTGATTCGCAAAAAGACCTTAAGATGATAAAAGCTCGCTACTGGACTTATATAAATGAGAGATATTTAACTATCAGCTCAGCGGGTTTTTGACCGACATTTTTTTAGATTCTAAGCCATTCCCAGAATTTGAGATGTTTCTAGTCCTTATATCACTGTCCCTAATAAGGAGCTTGTTTTTATGTTTTCGATATGGATCTCTTCCTCTACGATCTCTCACACGCAAATGGCGTTCAAATCTTGCAATATGCCCTGCGTGTTGTTTGAGCGATTAGGACGAGATGCATGTAATGTTCTTCTGCTCTGAGTATAGTAATTTACGCCGCAAATGGATTGTGCCCATTTGCCATAATATGGGCACAAGAAGCCATCTGACAGCTTTTAGGATTATAAAAAGTGATACATCCACTAAAATTGTATTTGCAGTTAGCAAATTTCTTCTGCAAGCTGTTTGGTTCAGGAGAACTAAAATTCTAAATTGGTTTGCTTGAGGACGTGTTAATGTTGAGCTATTCAATATTTTTATTTCTTTTTTAATCAGATTGCTTCTTGCGCATTAGCTTTTGCACTATGCATGGTCACTTTGAGGTTCTATCGCTTCATTTTAACGCTTTTTATACGGATGCTCCCCTATGGAATTATTTTAGTTGATAATAGATGCCATATCATTTAGAATGCTGCTCTGACCGAGAAAATACATTTTAGGTTTCATGAACCATATATCACTTTTAGATATGTCTACTGTTTTTATGAATCATGTATCTTAATGTCTTAGCTTTATGTATATGGTCTGGTTATGTCATGTTCTGTCACCTTATGAATTTAGTATTTTGTGTATTCTGTTTATAATCATTTCATACATGAGTGATTATTTTATATGTTGTATGTTGTGCTAATGCATTTTTTATATTGTGTACACGTTGATGGTTATCTATAACCGAATAAAGTATTTTCTACTACTACTACTACAACAGATAATATCAGATTGTGTCAATTCTTTTATCCATTCACTATTATCCTTCTTGTTATTATACCCTCAATGTTCCATGACATTAGCCTGTAGACTGTAGTCTCTTCTCCTATTTTCACTTCTGACCCAATATCTATTTTATCTAGACCAGAATTAGACGGCCTAGACCCTTTTATCTCTGACGTTAACTCAGCAGTTAACCCAGTAATTCCTTGATTGGTAACCAGTTTAATACATTCCGCTCCTGTGGATCTCAAAAGTCAATCACAACTCTCCAGATTCTCCAAGGGGGAAAATCTATTACTGGTATGTAAACCAAAAGTTCTTCTCGGGGCAGACCAATTATTAATCATAGGCGGCATCAGATCTTCGCTTAATGACTGCAGTCTTTCTTCACAGGGTGGTTTATAGAAAAAGCCCAGAGAATTGACAAAAATCTGGGATCCTATCGAAGGAGCTACTTGGAGCTCTAGTAGTAAATCCCCCAACAGCTGGGGATTATCAAAATTAAGTACTACGCTGTCCCCACCAACATTTTTCCGGCTTCGGCCAACTCAAGGAAATCTTCTAGCTATAATCAGATGGTTTTGAACATAGGGGCCCACCTTCGCAAATTTGGTTAACCAGTGTGGTGGTCTTAAGACAGGTACATTCACCATTATCATGACAAAAGGACAAGCAGCTGGTGGTAAGCTTAGTGTTTTCGGTTTATTATCAGCCCATGGAAAATGCACTTCTGGTTGCTGAGTGATAGAAATATTCGGGGTTCCTCCTCCTCCTTGAGTTAATTTATCTCCTTCTCTATACAAAACTTCGCTTAACGGAGGCCTTATATCTAAAATACCAGGAGGCGTTAGCCATGTGCTTCCCACAGTTTGTGTCTTCACAGAGTGTGTATTGGCCATTCTCTGTATCTGTACACTTTTGTTAGCAGTTGATTTGTTCAGGCCTTCCCTTTCCTTAACCCTGGGTGCCCCATTTCCCTCCTGCTTATTTTGGAGATATTCTGTGTTATCAACTTGTTCAGGTACTCTTATATTAATCCCAAATGAGAGAGCTTGACCTCCTTTACTAGATAATTCCTGGATTTGCCACTCAATATTTTCCAAGCGTATCAGTATGGGTTGCAAAAGGTGATTCATTTTTTCATATGAAACATCTAAATTAGCTATAGCGGGGCTCAGCATTTGCTTTTGGTTAACAGAAGGGGAGCAAATTATTGATGTTTTTCTTGGGATTTTTGCTTTAGGGGTCTAAGATTCTTTAGAACCACCTCTCTTCCTTTTTTCCTGGACGCTCCTTGGGAGAAGTTACTACAATAGCATCTAGGGCCTGGGGTAGTGCTGCTAGGTCGACAGACAGGGACATCCACAGGAGCTGCAGGCTGTGATATATTCAAGTTACTAATATTCATCGATATTCCATTTCCAGACCCTCCTAATGAAAGCCTCTTTTCTGTAAGGGCAATTTATTTTGTAATTACATTTGTAGCCTTAGCAAGATAGGAATCTAAAGTTAAAATATTTACCTCCTTATGTTCTGCTGGTTGCGCTTTCTTTTTCCCCATATTAATCTCCAGTTGCATTCTGTGAAGATCAAGACGTTGAGGGGGGGGGGCAGCTACACTCGCCGCGGGTCAACGTCGCGCTTTTAAGCATGTGCAACAGGCAGGGGGTTGATGGGTGCTGTAGTCTCCCCAGCAGTGCTTGGTGGTCCCAGGGCACAGCTTCTCCCACTTAGCAGCAGATCCAGCAGGCGGCTGAAGTCAGGACCTGTCGTTCCCACTAGCCAACAGGCCAGGGAGGGATGTGCAGTCCCAACAACTAGGTTGCTACTCCGTGCCAGATGATGGAGGGCACTCCAGAGCTGCACTGTAGTGTAATACAGTGAAATGGGGGAGGGTCCCTCTGCTTCACTGTACAGGTAAAGTAATCCCACACAGAGGGGGGAGGTGCCCCCAACCAGAATCCCAGGAAGCGAGACGGATGGGGCAAATCACAGTGCTAAATGGAGGGCCCGCCGTCCCCCGTGAGGCCAAGTGGAAGACAATAGCTGTAGGGAGGCACGATCAGCCCCCCGCATCATCAGTGTATCAGGCTATTAGGCCTCACCTCCAAGCCACCAACCACCTCCAGGCGGCTCAGCCCGTGGACCAAATTGTGGACTCTCACTTTTGTCCCTCCTATGGCTACTCCGGGAAGGCCCCTGTTGCCTCAGTGCCCCTGCACTCCACTCCAGTGAGCGGCTACACACCTCTCCGCAGGGGGAGGTAGCTCGCCTTCAGCATCACAAGCCAGGCCCTCAGTATTGCAGGTGAATCGCTGCCGATGCAGTCTCTCTTACTGCCCTGGGGGTCCGCGTTCTGCCCTAGAGAATGCTGACACACCTCTCCGTCGGGGTGGGGGGCATAACGCTGCCAGCAGCCCTGGCCCGTGCTCCCCGCAATGCTGGTCCTCCTCTGCTGATGCAGCCTATGCGGTCTGCGGCACTATCCCGGGGCCTTGAGCAGAGAACCTCTGTCTGGACCCACTGGCGTCCACGCCCTGCTAGGCTCGCGCAGTCGGCTGCGCACTTCCCGAGCCTCACGCGGCCTCAGCTCCACGACACAGGCCCAGCAGCCAATTCTTCCTGATGGGTGCCCTTTCACGCATCCCCTGCCATCTCCTCCAGTGCCCGGTTGTCCAATTACGATGGATGCTGGATCTCCTTGCAGGGTCAAATTCTGTTCTCTGTGCAAACGTTTTTGTACAGGGATCGGAATTACAAGTTGTGTGATAATTAGCACAGCCTCACACTTTTTTCCTTGATAAATTCTGAGAGTGGGAAAGGCTCCTAAAAGAAGCACAACATATGGAATTCGCTGAGTTAAATACTGATTCTGCATGTTAAGCCTCATGTGCAAGTTAACACATCGAAATGGGAGGTACTAACCACATGCGGCAAATACCTCACTCTGGGGTAATGGTATTTACCTAGTCTGGTAAACACCTCATGTAACTTGTAAATAGGGCCTTATTCACTGTGCTGAAATATTGGTCATGTTCCAGGTTATGGTTATAAATGTTCATAATTGCCAGAGCTGCAGACCTTTTAACTCGGGAACAAGGTTCCAGTCTTGGCATTGGCACAACATCTTGTTATTCTGGGCAAATCCCTTAATGTTCCTGTGCCTTAAAAAACATCTGACCTTCTGTAATATAATCTGGTGCTCCTGCAAAGTGCTTGAATACCCTTGGCCCAATTTCTCCTCTCACCTGCTCCCTATTTCAAGTGTGGGCATCAACTTTGCTTTCATTTTAATACTAACATGTTTTTGAGCCAGGGATTAAAATCTTACATTGGCTATAACCTGCAGCTTTCTTTAAATGGGGCTAATGCTTGCCATCCACGTTAGTGGGTCTACAAGCTCCTGCAACCTTGTAATGGCAAATTTTTACTTTGTTTACATCCTGCAAAGTTATTTTTCATAATTGTTTTGTGGCTGTCCCAGCTAGCCTGGCTGATGAAGGGTGTTACCCAGAAACTGGTCCCAGGATGCTTGTTTCCGGTTCAGGGAAGACTTTGCTTGGCAGTTCAGGCTGGACTGTTCCCATGAGGCACAGGGTCAAGACTGATTTGCATATAGCTGGGTCTGAACTGAGGTGGCGAAGTGAGCTAAAGAATGATGATGGATTCAACCCAGATCTGTGACTGGGGGTGAGTGTCTGAAAAGTTTCAGCGCTCCGTCCATCATCTCCTTGTGTTTGCTTTGTTTGCCCTAAGTTGGCAGGGTATGCCCAGAAGTGGGTACCTTGCTCACTTTGCCACTGGATTCAAACTAGCCTGGCTGATGAAGGGTGTTACCCAGAAACTGGTCCCAGGATGCTTGTTTCCAGTTCAGGGAAGACCTGGCTTGGCAGTTCAGGCTGGACTGTTCCCATGAGGCACAGGGTCAAGACTGATTTGCATATAGCTGAGGTGGCGAAGTGAGCTAAAGAATGATGATGGATTCAACCCAGATCTGTGACTGGGGGTGAGTGTCTGAAAAGTTTCAGCGCTCCGTCCATCATCTCCTTGTGTTTGCTTTGTTCGCCCTAAGTTGGCAGGGTATGCCCAGACGTGGGTCCCTTGGTCACTTTGCCACTGGATTCAAGCTAGCCTGGCTGATGAAGGGTGTTACCCAGAAACCGGTCCCAGGATGCTTGTTTCTGGTTCAGGGAAGACCTGGCTTGACAGTTCGGGCTGGACTGTTCCCATGAGGCACAGGGTCAAGACTGATTTGCATATAGCTGGGTCTGAACTGAGGTGGCGAAGTGAGCTTAAGAATGATGATGGATTCAACCCAGATCTGTGACTGGGGGTGAGTGTCTGAAAAGTTTCAGCGCTCCGTCCATCATCTCCTTGTGTTTGCTTTGTCCCAGCATTATAACTTGGTTTGTAATTTGTGAAATCCAATGTGCCACATTTTATTGCTTTCATGGCCTTGATTTAGTTTATGGTGCTTTGTTTCGCCTTCACTTCTTAATGTTATTATGACAGAATTTTTGTATTCCAGATTGCGGCCAGTACCTTGGTAAGCGCTACAGTGTATAGTTCCTTCCCAACGCTACGTGAGTAATTTGCTAGTTTCAGGTCCTGTCTATATTGTAACACTGGATCAAAAGTAGGAGAATTCTCAAGTTGCTGCAAGTTGGAAATGCATGGACTTGTCAGAAGAATTTGGGTGAACTTTCTTTTTACAGGAGAGATGCTTTTTTCTTTCTCACATTATAATTTAGACTCCCAGTTTTTTACTGATTTTTGTTCCTGATAGTACCGGACTGATCAGTGGCAACTGTATCTGGTCTGGACTTTGAGGTTGTTCTTTGTCTGACACCCTAAGAGTTTCTAAGTGACCTTTCCTGAGGTCCTGGGGGCCTTAGGAGTGTACTCCTGTGGTTGTTTGTACACCAGAAAAAAGTGAAAAAAGTTTGGAAACTTTGAAAAACATTTCCTCCGGAATTCCAGAGCTGCAGGAGGGCCTGCAGAAAAAATATCCAACTGGCAGTTCCACAATGTCAGATTGCATGGCAGCTTTGTCCCGGTACAGATTCCCAGCAAATACGAAAAAAAGACTGAGGGGTCGATTAGGATGGTGGAAGGACCGCCACAGCCAGCCATGCGGTGGCGGTCCTTCCGTCCGCCAACCGCGAGTTTCCCCCCACCAAATTAGGATGGCGGGGGGGAATCGTTTCCTGACCGGGGCGGACAGAAAGACCGTCCGCCACTTGTCCGCCAGAAGCAATCATTCATATTGCCTGGCGGACGGTCCAGGGACCATAAAATGGTGGCGGTGCCTAGCTGGCACCGTCCACCAAATTATGATGATGGGAATTTCAGGCCTTTCCATGGCGGCGATGCCGCCATGGAAAGGCCCGTGGGGATTACTTAGGGGGGCCTGTTGTGGGCCACCATGTGTTGGGGGGAGGTGAGGGTGCACTTGGGGGGTACCCATGGTACCCCCTACATTTCACAGCACTACTTGGTAGGCACAGTGTGGTGCCTGCCACGTAGTGCAGTGAAATGCACAACATGGTTTTTCGCTTTGCGGCGGGTGCTGCTGTGAGCAGCATCCGCCGCAATGTTAAAAACCAAAATGCGACCGCCATGGTGGCGGTCGCATCCTGATTTGGTATGCGGGACCGCAACATGTATTGCGGACGGTCCCGATTTACCACAGGATGGCGGACGGACTCAAGTCCGTCCGCCATCCTAATGACCCCTGAGTCCCATTTAGACAGAAATTTCCTAAGCTCAACGGCTCCAATAGTACCAACCTGCTTCAAGTATCTGACCTTTGGTTCCACAGTAGCAGCTACAATTTCAGCAGCAGCCCGCTCAGGGAGGATTTTTCTTCTAAAAATGTGACAAAGTTCCTTTCCGCGGTTTAATCCCCTCGGGCTCCGAGAGGCCTTTGCTCACAGCAGCAGCACTGGAATGTTGCTCTGCGGGCTTCTACCGGCCCGCAGAAGCCCGGAGCACTCCATTGTATCCAATGGAGTGCTCCACATTCCAATGTTCTAATTTCAATTAGATTTAAAAAAAAATCATTTCTGTGGTTCCCCTTACTGGATTTTTGTTATTTTGGTCTTTTTTGACAATATTGTTCACTTTATTCTAGAACTGGTTGTGGAATTTTAGTCTGTTTTGCGGGAACTTTTCTATTCTGTATGTACTGCTTAAATAACTTTCACATTGCCTTTGATTTAAGCCTGACTGCTTCATGTCATCTTACCATGGAATACACAGAGGTTTATTTTATTATATTTATGTGAAATCTAGCAGGTGGTGGCCTAATCCTTTAAGGTGGTCACTTGCCCACCCCAAGGAGTAATCCACATTCCTACAATTATAATTTGAGAAAGACAAATTCTGCGTCTCGCATTTTAGAGAAGAAGCCAGTATGATAATGCTTTTCACAACTGAACCCTCTTTAAAGCACAGTAAGCAGCTTTTCTTTTCTTCAAATTATAACTAAAATGTATTTCTCGTTTCATGTTTCCTTTGGGGGCTATGCATGTATTGTCCTGTTACTTTAAGTGTGCAAGCCACAATTGCCCCACTCCCACCCTCCACAATCTGCTGCATTTTTTAAGGACAGGAGCAGATTTAGAATTATTTTAAAGTACATTTTTTGTTGTTTCTTTCACACGTAGGTGGAGTTTTTGCCAACGGAGAATAGATCTTCTTATCGGAAATTTTAAGGAAAAATAAAAAGTTTACTAACCTTGAAAAAAATGAAAAAATGTTTAATGTTAAATACCGATGTAAGCTAATGTTATGTATGTTTTAAAAAATAGAACAAATAAAACAAAATATTATTTTTTGTAATACATTTTTATTGGGAACAGGGTATACATACTGTTAGACAAAGTAGCCACACATTCTGTTTCAGAGATGCAAGTACAGAGTTATAGATATTACAGTTACTATGCATTTTTAGTCTTGACATTGAAGCACCACCATACATCGCCCAGGTAATCTCTTACACTAACATCATCTAAACTTAGATTAACCATACAAATAAAAAACAAAACAAAGTCCCCAACGTACCAGGTTACTATCAGTTGTTAATACTTGCATCTATCCATTTTATATGTCAGCTTGGTGTAGTAGGGCAAAAGGTGGAATGCGAAGCTCCCCAAAGAGCTAGGAGGAAGGCGGAGAAAGTATGGAAAGGATACTGGAAAATAATACTACCAAAAGGATGAGCCAATCCCCTGTCGTATTATTAAAGAAAACATCTTCCATCACTGTTATTTTGACAGTGTATTAAACATTTAATTAGTTACACTATACTTAATGTATATTTAAAGCCTCATTGACAGTTAATTAAAACCATAGCAATTCTCTACAAAAAGGCAGAATGAGCAGCAAATTCATCTCCACAAAGTAAAGAAAAAGGACTTAAAACAGGATAATAAGGCATTAAATCAATAATATCTGTATTTAAGCATTCTATATAGGCTTCAGGAAGAAATTATCTAAATGCACCATTTACCTATTCACAATATAAAGAAGGGCCGCCTATTGGGAACCATCATGTCTTCGAATTTTTTCGGATAAGCTCAGAGGATATAATCTTCATAATCTTTTCAAAGCCTCTTAAAAGGCACCAGTCGGTGCTGTTGAAGCAGACCTCAATTAATTTTGTACTTACACCAAAGACCAAGTCTACAAGTTGATGGAAGTCTTTAGCCTTCAGATGCAAAGACAGAAGCAAATCACTTGTGCCAAACTTTCACCGTTATAGTGGCAGAATTTAGGATCATTTATGCTATACTCCAAGATTAGCAGATTTGACCCACAGGAAATTGGCCAAATTGCAGGCGAAGATATTGAATTTTAGTTTCCTGGGATAGGGAAATATATGATAAGGCTGGTTTGATTAACTTCACAGCTGAATTTTATTAAACTGCTAAGTGCTCTCTTTTTGAGCAGTTATGGCCATTAGAATTTGAAACAATTTTAAGATTTCTCTTTAGTATGTTCTTAAAGCAGTCATATCTAACATCTTGCTCCAATAGTGGGGTCATGGTACAGTTGCTGCATGCAAGAGGTTTTAAATTTGTGCCAAGTGCTTGTGTTGTTAGATACCCTAGTTCTTGTCTCAGTATTGCTCTTAATGACTCTTTATCTGTCCATTGAAGTCTGAATCAAAATCTTGCAATGGCAGCATTCTATTTAACAGACTGTTCCTGCAGGGGAAATTCCGGGGGACTTTGGTCTTGAGAAGTTGAGCATAGAAGACAGAACAGTGTTCTAAAAAATAATTGCACTGAATGCTTGATCAGTTGGGCAACAAATTGCTAGGGCTATGCATCCAGACTGTATGTTAATGCAGGCAAAAATGTGGCTTTTATAAGTTGCAGCAATGGAATAAGAGGGACCTAGGAGGTTTTTTTGAGAGCTTCCTAACAGCCTGTGTTAGTGGTAGAATCATGTTTTCCATATATGCCAATTATTTACGCATCAAGGACCACGAGCATGTAGGTCTGCTGTTATTTACCAATGTAACCCCTTTCGATGTGAGGGGTAGTATTTTTCAAGGCAATTTATGGTGCATTGCAATTCTAGCTTGGCATGGTCCAGCAGAACCATACTGTGTGCATACCTCATCAGAAAAAGGGGGCGGTGATTGAGTTTTGGCTGTCTCACATGCTGTTTTACTATAGCCTGACCGATATCTGCGAAATGAATTGAACAGGACACATCCTTGTTTTAGGCCTTGATTGCTGTAATGTTTCCTGATGTGGACAGGTTAATTGCTGTTCGATCTTCTCGCCATGATGGTTAGAGTTCATTTTATTTGTGCATTCTTATAAGTGGTTTATCAACTTACCTCGTTTTTAACATATGGCTGAATAACTGCAGTAAAAATCATTATGATGACTCTACATTCATGAATCCTATCCCGTGAATGTGTTTGACTATTGTGCTCCTACATGTTCAGCATAAATTAACATCATATTTGTTTACTTCAGCTCTTTGTTACTCAGTGATGGTGATTTTTACTTCAAGATCTGACTTGTGGTAGGGGGCCAAGATGGCGGCTGAGTGAAAGACCTCGGGAGCTCACCTCCACATCACTTCATCCCTCAGAACGATTGCCGATGTCGAGCGCTGCCAAGAATGCGCCCTGGCCCCGAAAACTGGCCTCGCTGGCGTGAAGGAGAGCGGGAGATGATTGAAAGACGCGACGGTGGACAAATTGAGAGGAGAAACTGCTGCACGCGCTGGGAAGCGCTAGACCGGTTGTTGCTGACAGCTGTCTCAGGCTGGGGTAATCCAGACAGGAGCCGGCCAGAGTTGCTTAGCAACACAGACGCTGGATTCACGGAAGTGCTTCGCGGGAAGGCAATGGCGATGGCAGCGCGAGGAGCACGAAGTAAGACGTGCTCCACAACTCAGCTGATTGCTTCTGCAGCGCGGCGTGAACCCGACCCGAAATCGGACTATGAAGTAAAGAAGCCCGGTCACGTTGCGGGTAATAAAGGTAAAATAAATAATGGGAAAAATACTAAGTCCCTCGCCCCTGGGAGTTTGCCTGCTGGAGGATCGGAGAAAAAACAGTCTGTGATCACAAGTTTGTTTTTGAAAAAAAGGATTTGAGTATGGAGGAGGGGGGACAGATGAAAAAACAAATAAATGACTGTGCCAATGTTGAGAATACTGATGAAGATCAGTCACAGATTCAAGAGAACTTGACTGATGCAAACAATATCCGAACCTCATGGGGGTCAAGCAATGAGAATACGGTATTGAGTATGGATGATACGCCCGCAATTATCCAGCAAGAGAGGGATGGTAGCAAGGAAAGGAATCTGTCGCAGGCTAATTCTAAAATTGAGACGGAGAAAAAAGAGAAAGATGTCAGTGCGAGTCAGGAAGTAAGGCAGGTGCCACGCATGTTGACAGATGGGCTACAAGAAAGTCTCTCAGGAAATACAGAGATCGGCTATCTGTCCCCCGATCTTATGGAAAACTTTTTTTCCCTGAATGAAGAATCTGGCGACTCGGATATCATTGAATCGCACAGTGTTAGCAGCGATGACGGGTGCGCAGACACCTCAACAAGTAACTATAGCCAACAGGGAGGTAGAAAGATGCCCAGGAAATTAAAGAGGCTTTCGGAAGGGAAAAAGAGTGCCCGTAAGCGGGGCGGAATTGAGGAAGAGGGCGAGCTCGGTGGGATTATTCAGACACATAACCACATTCCTTGATGGGCTTGCATGGAACAATGAGCTTAGACAAGAGATCTCAAGTGCGGATGGTGGCTCATAGGGACCCTGAGCAAACACCCGAACCTACATTGGCTACGATCCTGCAATCATTAAGTGCATTTCAGAACGAGGTTAAAATGGAAAATCGGTATGCCCGTGCTGCGGCAAAAAAACTACAGGGCTCGGTGCGCAAAATTGGGAAGACCTGCACTGAAATCGCGGAAAGGATGAGTATGGTGGAGAATCGGACAGAAGTGCTGGAATCTACAGTTGATGCCTTAAAAACACAGGTTTCTTCACAGGAGAGCGTGGTGAAAGACATTATGTGGAAACTGGAGGAGGCAGAAAATCGCCAACGCCGGAATAATTTAAGGATCCTAGGGATCCCTGAGAATAGTGAAGGAAGCGATATTCGCGCAATTACTATCAACTTGTTCAAGAACGCGTTTCCAGAACTAGCGCAATGGGACTGGGACAAAGAGATTCAACGTGTACACAGATTCCCGATGACAATGTCTAAACGCCCGCAAAATAACCAATCATATCCTAGAGTTATTTTGGAAAATTTTTGCTCCGACAGGCTGTATACGATCTGGCCAGACCAAATAAAAACGGAACTGGGAGAGTTTTTCATTTTTTGCTAAACCAGATTTTGCAGCACGCCACGGTGGAAAGACGCTGGCGGCTTCGACAACTGATTACACCGTTTCAAAAAGCTGGTGCCTTAGCTTTTCTCCAGAACCCTGCAAAATTGAAAGTAGTCTCGCAAGGACGAACCTTGTATTTTACATCCGAGATACAAGCCGAGCAAACATTGAAGGAAATCATTGCAGGGAAATCTGGACACTCTGAGAGCAACCAATAGCTTTCCTTTTTTTTTCTTCTTTCTCTGGTGTTGGTCTATTTGGATGTTGTATTTTTTCGTATGATATAACTGTGCTACTTTTTTGTTGTAGCTGGGTGGAGGGGTAAGTCGGATGAATGTCTAAGAAGAGGATGTATATATAGGAGGGGTGGGGGTGTGGAGAGTGGGTGAGGTTGGTCAGACGCTATCACACAGGCTCAGGATTGAGCCTGGTGGCTTAGATAATGGTTGGGGATGGGGGGTGGGGAGGAGGGAGGACAAGACTAGGGGGATTTTTAGACACAAGGTGTATTGGATAGGTGCAGGACGGGGGGGCCAATGCAATAACAGAAATAGTAGAGAAGGGCAAGTATGGCGTAAAATGAGGGGTATTACTACAGCTAAGTATGGATGGGGTGAACAAATACCATCATGGCTAGATTGAAAATTGTGACTGTTAATATTTGTGGCCTTAATGATATAAAGAAAAGACAGAAAGTAGCTGTGGGATTACAGGTAACGGGGGCCAATATCATATGTTTACAAGAGACACATATTGAGGGATCTCAACAATATCTGCTGAAGACACTAGGATATCGGCTGATTATTGCTTCAACACAGGGTGTGCGAGCTAGGGGGGTGGCGATTTTGGCAAAAGGGGGAGATCTTCAATTTACACGTACATTAGCTGATAAATTTGGATGATGGGCGATTACAGAATGCCACTATGACAATGGGGAAAGTCAATTGACTCTATGCACTATCTATGGTAATGTTAGTGACGACCCAGAGGTGCTGTCTGGCGTGGCCAATGAACTGGCTCACTGGCCTCTCCCGCTGATTGTGTGTGGGGATTTCAATTTACATTTGCCTGGCGACTGGCTTTCTGATCCAGATTTTAAATATCAAGGGCGGAAACCGAAAGTATTCCAGGCACTGAAAGATATGTGTATGTTACATGGGCTGATTGATGGTTGGCAATTAGAGCACTCTGGGGATCCAGGATTTACGTATTATTCCTATCCGCATTCCCGGCATGCGCGGCTAGATTATATGCTTATGTCTAGCTTCTTGAGCCCTGCCAGTATAATAGAAAAATTGCCAAGAGTTTTATCGGACCATAATCCTTTAGTACTAAACCTGGAATGTGGGACAAATAAATCTAATACGAGGACATGGACGTTCGAAAGAGCATTACTGGGTAATGAGAAATTTTGTCAACATATGAGGAGATGGATCCCGGGATTCTTGGAGGATAATCTTGGTAGTGTAGCAATAGATGTGGTTTGGGATGCCCTAAAGGCTGGGATTAGAGGGGAGACGCTGCAATTCTCTCTTAGCTCTAACAAAGAGGCCAAACAAAAGATGGCGACTCTACAGCACAATCTGGGTAGGGCTGAGGGAGATCTGATTAAGTCTGTTCAGGAGGGACGAGTATCCGATAGTGAATTAAGTCGGGTGGCGATTGCTAAAAATTAGATAATTGATATTTTAACGGAGAAAGCGGTAGCCAAGGCAACAACTCATAAAGAGAAAATATATGAGGTGAATGAACATTTGGGCCACCAATTGGCGGTTCGCACCCGAGAAGAGTACTCAGCTAACATAGTAAAAGAGATTAAGGATCCGGAGTCTGGCCTCAAGACTGAATCCTCCGAAATTAGAGCCATATTTCATCGATTTTATCAGAATTTGTATGAAGCAGCAGAGAATCAACAGGGCAGACCTGAGGCATATTTAAATCTAAATGCTCCGGTAAGATTTGAGAAAGAGGATCAAGAAAGTTTAGACAATCCTCCATATTGGGAGGAGATCCTACTCTCTATGAATAGTCTTGCTGCAGGGAAAGCAGCTGGTATGGATGGAATCCCAACGGAGTTCTATGTTAAATTCTCATCTCAACTAAAAGAAATAATACAGGAATTATTTGTCCATATTTTTCAGGGAGGGAGGCCGCCAGCCTCATGGTCATCTGCTAAAATTGTAGTCTTTGTAAAAAGAAATAAAGATCCTTTAGAACCCGGGTCCTATCGTCCCATCACATTGATAAACGGAGACTCCAAAATTTATTCCAAACTATTAGCGAATCGATTGGCACCAATTATATATAAAATCGTATCCGTACGCCAACACAGGTTTATCCCCGGGAGATCTACAATTGATCATGTCCAAAGGGTAATTTCTCTCTTCGATTTTACTGAGGTGACAGGAGACCCTATGGCACTTATATTACTTGATGCTGAAAAAGCTTTCGATAGGGTCTCCTGGAAATACCTGTGGCTGCAATGTTACATAGTGGGATTAGTGAGGGATTTATAAAAGCAATACAAATGCTATACGTGGAACCAGTAGCCAGGGTGTCGATAAACGGGGTATTATCGGAAAAAATAATTATTACCAGGGGGACGAGGCAGGGGTGCCCATGCTCTCCTCTTCTATTCGCGATTTATATCTACTCGTTCATCTGTAGATTAGATAATAATATACTAATACCATCAATTTGGGCACGAGAATATGAGACAAAAACACTGGCCTATGCTGATGATATCGCTCTAGTTACCAGCGATCCTATTATTGCAATAGACGCGATAGAAGAGGAGGCTCGGCGTTTTGGAGCAGTCTCCGGATATAAATTAAATCAAGGTAAAACACAGATTATTCTTAACGACAAAATTAAGATGAGGGATGTTAGAGTCACAGATAAAGCTATATATCTAGGGGTCAGCATAACTGCAAAATTAGATAATATAGTTAGCAATAATGTGGAACCACTGATCCAACGCACAAAAAAAGAACTGGTCCGGCTGAATAACCTGCATTTAACAATAGGTGGGAGATGTAATGTGATTAAAATGCTCTTTTTACCTAGATTTTTATATTTTTTTAGGTCTATTTGTTTAGAATTTCCTCCTCAACTGTTTAAATCCATAGAATCTATGTTCTCCAGGTTTATATGGGGATATGTAAGAGGCCACGTAGGGCCTTTAGATTTATTACACTACCAAAAGATAGAGGGGGACTGCCAATGCCCAATTTTAAAGTGTATTATTGGGCCACCGTATTAAGATATTGTACAATACTCATCTCTACAGAGCCTAATAGCGATAATATACCCACTCCACAAGAACTTATATTGGGAAGGGGCTGTGAAGGTTGCCTCTGGCGACATGTTAATGACAGTTACTTTAAGAAAGTTAAATTCAAGACCATCTCTCGCATATATAAGGTCTGGGGTTATGCTCGGAAATTACTGGGACTCGGGTGATATTCGTATTATATTCCAATATCTAAAAATGATGACCTTCCAGAGATATTTAGTGATAGCTGTATGGATCGGTGGATACAGGCAGGGATTGTACAGCTTGGCTGCTTTTACGCGTTGAACGGGCTGAAGACCTTTGAAGAATTACGTAATGATTATGACCTTAGCCATAGGGACTTCTTCAAATTCCTACAGGTGAGAGATTTTCTGACAAAGAAAGGGGGGGGAGGGTAAAATTTCAAGCAATTCAAATTATAGAGGATATACGCAACAAATCTGTTTTAACTATTGGGGAGATCTATGAATCTTTGAATTCTCTGTTTCCATATGATATGGAGAAACAGATGGCAAACTGGCAGACTAAATTAGGAGTATTGCCCCAAACCCCCCTCCGCTCTTATGAATTGTCACAGACCTGCTTTATGTCGATAAAACTGCAAGCCCCATTTTATAAAACTTTTTTTCCTCTGTATTACACCCCGTATAAAATAGCAAAATGGGGGACCGGAAAGGGTACAACATGTCCACGATGCACACTGTTTGAGGCCGATATCGTGCATATATTTGCCTCTTGTAATGCACTGTCAAAGTTGATAGTAGAAATTTCAGACTTTTTATCAGAAATATGTGAAACAGGAATAAGTATTACAACCGAGGAAATATTTTTGGGCATAGCAAATGTTACCCGGCCGAAACATATGCAAGGTCTGATTTTTGTGGCCATGGCCGTCTTAAGGTTATGCATAGCTTCAGCCTGGCTAGACCCGAATCCACCGGCCTTCCAGCAATGGAGAGCCCGTCTGTTAGCAACATGCAGCCTAGAGGTGGCCATATATAAAAAAAAAGGGCGCAATAAACGTAAAAGAGGTCTGATGATCTGGGATCCACTGTTGCAATGGATACAAAATCATGCTTAGGATGGATAGATGGTAATAAGGAGAAACGCTAGCCAAGTAAGAATTATCGATATCTAGATTTATTCGTATTGTATTGTATATATACTTAACTGCTCTGCACCTTTGAACCTTATGGATGTTTTGATGAATTATATAAGCTAAAAATTGTGTCTTTGTTCGGGTTTGGACTAAAAATTTGTTGGGGTGGGGGGTGGGGTTTGGGGTGGGGGGGTTGTGTATGTGTAAAAAAACTTAATAAAGATATTTTTTTTAAAAAGATCTGACTTGTGACTGGTTAGTGTGGTAATACTTTAGTGATGGTCACTGGGTGTTAGGTTGTTGAATCCACTTTTGCAGCATGCTGCAAATATGATTAATTGTAGTAGTGTACTTGATTCTTTGAGTAGAATTACTGATTCATGCTACTTATTTAATAATTAGTTGAGCATTTCCTTACATACTGGTATTGTTTTTTGCAGTTGATAAGGATATTGACTTCTAATCTTTGTGGAATTGTATGTTACTACAGGAACAGGTGAACTCTTTGTACACTCACCACAGCTTGTCTTATTATCCACTCATGGTGTTTCCCTGAATGATTTTCACCTTGGATTTTGGTGTTGATTTCCCTGGTGTGCCACAACAGCTGGATCTTTGAACATGGATATTGTTATGATTCTGGTCTATGTATACATTATTATCATAATTATTCTGTAATCAGTCCCTCTTAATCTTGACTTTGCCTCTTTTACACCTAGTTGCAACATTGGTGGTGTTTTTGTTTGTGAAATTATATATTAGTTCCTAACTTTATTTTGTCTTATGCATTTATTCTAGCCCTGATGAAGTTGAGGGAAATTTGACCAGTGACGAAACATGTGTTAGCTAGCGATGTAATAAACTTGAGTAATAAGACAATAAAGTACAAGAACATTTAATATAACGTCAAAATTTGGAGCTTTTTGGACTGCCCGTATGTACAACATCTAGAAGGGCCATTGTTTGATAGTTTCCAGAATGCATTTTGAACCATTTTGTTGATTGGCTGCATTAGTGAGTCTTTCCATGATTCAGGGATTGCTTCATTTATATAGCTCTCTACAAAAATGGCATGCAATATAGATGCCCAGTATTCTGGCTTGATATTGAAGGCTGCTGTTAGAATACCATTAGGGCCTGGAGCCGCATATTTCCTGCTAGACATGATGATCCTTTTTTTTTTTTTTTACATTTCTTTATTGCTTTTTCAAGAGTATAGTCCATGGTCACATACAACTACATATCCCGTAGACAACAGTTGACACAATGAACGTTCCAATAACAAACTCAGGGATAATTCTGGCATATACTTTCCCTTGAAGATTTTATCCAATCCAACATTTGTCAAAACTTTTAACTAGGCAATCCCCAAAACTCCCCCCCCCCCCCCTACCGGGTCCAACCAACTCAAGGTCCGTCTATCCTAAAAACAGTCGTGGGTGTCCACTTGTCTCCCTTCCTGACTATGGGCCACAGCCCCAGTGTGATGTTCCTCGTCTGGTGATGCCAGAGTGGAATTTGGGGCCTGTTCCTCTATCTCTTGTAGCATCATCCCCCATGCTAGCAACACTTCGGGGAGTTTATCACCCCTTCTAGTGCTACGCATATGCCCCTCCTCAGCCAATGCCCATTCTCTCAGATCTGTTTTCCAGTTCGCTAGCAGCGGCCCCCGTTGAGTTAACCAGTGGATCGCTATGCATCTCCTAGCTGTTATAGGCCCCAAAACCAGGAACCGCCTGCTCGTCTTGCGTTTAGGGTCGCGGGGTATTAAACCGAGGAGACAAGTACGCACATCCAAGGCAATCATCCACCCCGTTATTCTATTCAATTCCTCTAGGATCGCCGTCCAGTATGTCTAAATTGTTGGACAGGTCCATACCATATGCGGAAAATCCACCTGAGCATATTGACATCTAGGGCACTTTGGATCTCTAGAACCATCAATAGCGTGCAGCCACCTGGGCGAAAGGTAGGTCATGTGAACTATATTATACTGTATCTGCTTGAATCTATTACATACCGACACTTTGCGTACGCTTTCATGAATTTTCTCCCAGTCTCTCGTGTCCCAGTCCCAGTCCCAGTCCCAGTCGTGTCCCAGTCGTAATCTCCTGTGGACACACCTGCTGCCATTTCTCCTCTACTTTTAAGGGTCCACACTTTTTGTCATCCCTTAGCGCCCTATATAGGTGAGTGACAAGTTTCCGCCCGCCAGCCATGGCAATCATAGTGACCAGGGTATGGGTGTGCCCTGGGGCCTCTGGAAACGTAGGCCATAGTTGCCGAGCCGTTGCCGCTATTTTGGCATATTGCAAAAATTGCCCCGGTCCCAACCCAAAGGTATCCACCGCTTCCTGATATGTAATGAATCTGTTGTCCGGGTAGAGGTCAGATAGCATTAGGCAGCCTCCCATCTTCCATTTGTCAGTTGACATGACCCGCTCTATTTGAGCGAAGGGTGGCATAAGCCAGAAATCTGCCTCTGGGGCATACGGCCGTTCCCGAATAAGCCTCCTGACCACTCGGTTCCATATTACAGCTAGTAGTCTAACCAATGGAGGGCTTTGTTCCTGTTGCCTCCCCGTGGTCCAAAGGAGCTCTCCTAACTGTCGGTCCCCGTATGTGTCTGCAAGCAGTGACCTTTCCCAGGAGGGGTCCGTGTCCAACCAGGCTATGGCATGCTGCAATTGTGACGCAAAATAATAGAGCTCTAAGTCCGGGATTTCCAAACCTCCCTTGCCCCACTTGCGTTTCATAACCTCTAGGCTGACCCGACAGCGTTTCCCATTCCATAATAGTTGTATGAGCATTACGTCTAATTTTTTTAATATCTGATGCGGGAGTTCAAAGAAGGAGCCCTGCAATGTAAAGAGACATCTAGGCAGAACCACCATTTTTATTAAGGCGATCTTCCCCATCAATGATAGTTTGAGTGTGTTCCAGAAGGTGATGCTGCCCTGAAGACCCCTGAGTATCCTCCCCATATTATGCTTGTAAAAGGTGTCCTCATCCCTGCCTATCCATATCCCGAGATAGCGTAGTGAGTCCGATACCCACAGGAGCCCCAGCTCAGGGAGCTGGACTCCGCCCCTCTCGTTCTCCGACCCAATCGCATATAATTGTGATTTTAATTTATTAATGCAGAGTCCGGAGGCCCTGGCAAACTGATCTAAAGCCGCGAGCAGCATCGGAATTGATTGGGTCGGTTGGCGTAGGTACACCAATGCATCATCTGCATACAGTGATACAATATGTTCCGTACGACCCACTAGAATGCCCTGCCCCTGGAGCACCGTACGAAGATGACATGCCAGTGGCTCCATTGCCAAGGCAAACAACAATGGAGAGAGCCGACACCCCTGTCGTGTCCCCCTTGCTATTGTCAGTGCATCCGAGATGTATCGACCCGTGCGAACCCTCGCCACAGGCTGAGTATAGAGCAGTTTCACCCAGTTCACGAACCCTTCACCTATCCCCATTTTTAGAAGCACCTGCCATAAGTATTCCCATCGGATCGAGTCGAACGCTTGTTCGATATCCAGGAATGCCAAGGTACTCTGTTGGGCACTTCCCCCCAGCGATTGCATGACGTGTGTGAGACGGTGGATGTTCCTTAGTGCGTTTCTGCCGGGCATAAAGCCTGACTGGTCATCATGCACCAGCTGTGTGAGATATGGAAGCAGTCTACTTGCCAGCACTTGGCTAATAATTTTAAGATCTACGTTTAACATAGAAATTGGCCTATAGGAACCAGGGAGCTCGGGGTCCTTCCCCGGTTTGGGGATCATCACAATCAGCGCTTCGCGCATGGAGTCTGGCAATATGCCATTCTTGCCAGCTTCCACAGTAATCTCCAAGATCTTAGGGACCAAGACCCCCCCATATTCTTTATAGAGTTCCGCCGCTAGGCCATCCATACCAGGGGATTTAGCGGTTTTCAAATGGGCGATCACCGCCCTCACCTCCTCTCCTCTGAAAGGGGCCCCAGGGACTCCTGACTCTCTGGGTCAAGACAAGGTAGATCCACCTCGGCAAGGTAGGCCTCCATAGTCTGGGGGAGGGTAGTGAGGCGGGGCCCGGAGTATATCTTTCGTAAATGAGTTGTAAATGCCCCATTGATCTCATGTTGTGTATAGACCATTTGGCCCTGGTCGGTTTTAAGTGCCAGAATCGGTTGAGGATGTGTCTCCATCATAACCAGACGAGCCAGGAGACGTCCCGGAAGCGTTTTTTTCAGGGCTGCTAAGCGCTCCTCCTTGCGTTGTAAATCCTGTTCCAGCACCCTCCTAACCCCCACCTCGGTGGACATACACCCCCCCCGCAACACCACCTTCATCGCATCCCACTCAAGCACTCTAGTGCTGGCCGTATTCCAGTTCACGTCAAAGTAGTCTTCTAACCCTTTCGCTATCGCATCTTTGTAAACCGGATCCGTTAAAGCCTCGGTATTTAGTCTCCATAGCGGTACCTTGGATCTCGGCCGGCCCAAAGTGTATGTTATCAGCAAGGGGGAGTGGTCGGACAGATATCGGGCCAGGTATTGTGCCTCCGCTATCCGATTAGCAGCCGCTATCTGGATGAAGAAATAGTCCAATCTACTATGTGTGTTAGCTGCAGGTGTGTGACAAGAGTACACTCGACGAGAGGGTTGCGGTGCCGCCATACATCCAGCAAATGATAGTTGCGGAGCATCTGGCGCATAGCTTCTCTTGTTTTAGGTTTGGCTTCCAATTTGGGGGGGTGTCTGTCTAACTCCCCATCAAGGGCGCAATTAAAATCTCCTGCGATAATCAGTTCTACGTCTGGAGCCAGATCTAACTGCACTAGGACCTTCCCCAAAAACTCACCATCGTCACTTTTCGGAGAATATATGTTCACCAGGCACATGTAGCGACCATCGAGTGTCCCCTCCACCACCACATATCTCCCGTCTGGATCTAGACTAGATTTTACTGCCTTAAAGGGGACACCTGGTGCCACCCAGATTAGCGCCCCTCTAGCATACCCTGAATAGGAAGTCGCAAAAAACTGGCCTCTCCACCTGCGTTGGACATATTTAAGACAGTCTCCCCATAGGTGCGTTTCTTGGAGAAAGGCTACACTTATCGTTTGAGATACGTCGCCACCCGTATCCGTTTAACCATGTTATTAAGCCCCCTAACATTCCACGTTATGAGTTTATAATGCTGTTTATCGCCTGGCATGAGTTTAACATCCTATGGTGCTGTGACACCCGCCGTATGTGAAACCCAAAAATATCGTGTCATGACCCCCCGTTCTGAAATCTCCCAGGACCTCTGGTGACTTGGCTTAGTACGTTCCCGGTATTGAACTGCATAACATAACATTGTGAACTCCCAATCCCACCTCCCCCCTTCCCCCTCCCCCAGGCAGTAGTACTTCATTCTCATAACCCAACCCTGGTCTGAGGACTCGGGACTCTGCCCCACAACCATCACCCTCCCCCTAACTCCCTCCCCTCAACTTGACAGTCAACAACTGTGGTCAGAAAGATATCAACGAGAAACCCCCAATCACGGATATACAGCCAAGCTGCCTGGCACCGCGCGACCCCGCCCGACCGACGGTCTAGCAAGGCCGCCTCAGTGCACTACAGTTGGAGTGTCTGAACTTCAGCTTGGCGGAGTAGTATCTCACCCCATCAGCAACGTTTCCATCCCCCCTCATAGTCTCAGGGGCTGGGAGCCCCCTCTCAAGTGCTCTGTAGCAGAGTCCAACCCCATCATGGTCAAGTCCCGTACTTACAGTTCCAATGACCGTTCCTCCCACTGCTTCAGTCCCTTTACGTGCCCTCCAGTGTCTCAGGAGCCGCCATCGGCTTGGCTGGCGGTTCCCTCTGGTTCCGATTGAGTTTCTTGGACCAGACACAATGGGGAAAACTGGTTCTGCGTCGGAATCCCTTCCACCTCCGTTCGTAGGGTGCCATCCGGCCCCACCGTGATTCGACCTCCGTCCGACGAGTCCTGCGGTCTGAGTCCTTGTTCTCCAGTGTGGCGATGTTGGTTCCGTTGCCGCCCACTCCTCCTCCCCTGTTCTTGCCAGCCTTGGTTGTGGTCCCGCCCAGCCAGGCCCAACGAGTCCATCCAGTCCGTTGCCTCTTGCGGAGTACTGAAAAAGTGGACCTTGTCCGCATACTGTACGCGGAGCCGGGCCGGAAACTTTAAACTGTACTTAACATTGAGGTTTCTCAATCGTCGCTTGACTCCTAGGAAGTTGTTTCGCAAGTCTTGCACTTTTTTGGTGTAGTCTGGGTAGATATGAATGTCACAATTTTCGAACCTAGGGGGACCGTTCGTACGAATAACTTGTAGGATCATATCCCGATCCCTGAAGTTGAACAAACGAGCAATCAGAGCTCTTGGTGGCGACCCCGGTTTCAGCGGGGGACCGAGGGAGCAATGGGCCCTTTCCACTGCGAACATCCTGGAGAGCCTGAGACTCGGGAAAGCGGAGCCAATCCAGTCCTCCAGAAATAGATCTGCCGCCGGACCCTCCGCCTTTTCCGGAAAGCCCAAAAATCGGAGGTTGTTTCTCCTTGACCGTCCCTCTGCGTCTTCTGCCCTATCTTTGAGACGGGTAGTGTGTTCCTGAAGTGCGGACACTGTTGCGCGTAGTTGCCGGACCTCCTCCCGCAATGTGCCCAGGTCCCCCTCAGTGGTAGTAACGCGGTCCGCCACCTTCCTTAAATCCAGGTGCAGATGATTGATGTCCATGGCCATGCCATCCATTTTCGACTCTAGTGCCACTCGAGAATCCCTTATGGCCTCCAAAATGTCGGACTTGTCACGTGCCGCCGATCCCTGGTGCGGCAGCTGTGCAGGATCTGGTCCATTGCGGTCAGAGGAGGCCGGGCCCGGCACCGTATACTGCATGATCTTATTGGATTGTGCTCCTCTGGTGGGTCTATCTTTCCCCAGGTCTAGTCTAAGGTTCTCTCTGTGGCTTCTCGCTCCCTAGGCTACTGGCGCAAGGACCAGCCCAGGGCGCAGTCGGGACCGAAGGATATCCACCCTGTCACCACGCGTTACCCCAAGTCCGGATCAATATGTCCCACCAAAATGAATCACCTCTCCTCCCTCATTACACGAGGCTAGCCAGTGGTCTCCGCCGGCCCGATCTCCGCTATGGGCCACTTGTTGTTGCGCCTGTCCACCTCCACAGGCTTACGGCCGGGCGGCACCTCCGCCGAACTGCGGAGCAAGTGCCCTGGCCGCCGATGACCACCGCAAAATCTACGGCCCTGGCCATCTCAGCCACTGTCTGCACAAGGGGGCGGCAGGCTCACCTCCAGCTCGAGAGCCCCAGCCCCACAGTCCAGCCGTCCGCCAGGCCGCGCGGACACCGCGGCCCCGCCTCCGTCAGCGGTAACTCCGGGCTTGTGCGACAGGATATCGGGTGGGCCGTTCGCAGCACACATGCAGCACAGGGCTCGCGTAGAGCGCGCACCCGGATCCCCGGCCTCGGATAGGGCAGGCGATCTACAACTGCCCCTCGTCTCCGGTCTCACCTCTGCAGGGCCCCCACTCAGGATCGGCTTACGGAGAGGCCCTCGAGCCTCCGGCAAAGGCCAGCGCTGCCATCTTGTGCCCAGGTAATCCGCCGCGTCCCAGGGTGTCCAGAGACGATTTCCTCTACTACGGGCTGTCGTCTCCCAGCCAGACGGGGACCCTCGAGGCCGGGGGGGCTCCGATGCCAGTTTCTATGAAAAGAGTCACGATTCTGCCAGGATTTCTGCAGGATATTGACATACGGGGCAGGAGCTACGCAGAGATGCGACTAGCCGGCCATGTTGTCAGGCCACGCCCATCAGACATGATGATCCTTATCATTTTTTCTTGACCTAGTCAGTCTGGGTGATTAGTGCATTGTATCTGTGGGCAGGTGATAGGGCCCACACAGTTTAGCAAATCGTTTAGAGTTGAACTCTGACAGTAATACAGGTTTTTGACATACAGTACCAAGTTTGACACATTGATGTTATTATTGGCTATATGCACCTTTGGGCCTTCAATTTGGTTGATGTAATTCAGAACAGCCACTGATTCCTTGGAATGCTGGTCGCATGCAAGTCTCTCCATTGTTTTTCCTCAAGATGCTGCTTTGTGTTCCAGAAAATACATTTAGAATCCTTTCAGAGCAATATAACTTGCTTTATCCCTTCTTCTTGAGTACTTTTTGTATGTTTCTTATGGCTGTATTTAATTCCGGTTAATTCCGTTTTGTCTCCAAGATTAAAAGAGAGCCAAATGCTCATTCTGTACCTGCCTATGTGCTTTTTGGTGTTTTCATACTAAGTGGTTAGAACTGTATTTCAGTATGACTCCACATTTGTTGCATGTCCACTGTTGGCCTTCGGATTGCGCAATCCTTCATAATCACAGGTAGATTTGATCAAATGTTTCTTATCCACAATTCAAGTTTGTTAGTGTTGTGGATAATCCACTTGATGCGCCTCAGGTTTTAGGTAGTTTCTGGACATCTAACCGCCACAGTTTTTGGGTCCCGGGACTTTGCAGTACTGAAATGTACATTTTGTGGAAAATGGTCATTCTCAACCAGGTGTGAGATTTTAAATTCATGAAACTGGCTGAACAAAGCTACTGATAAAGACATGTATTCAAAGGCTGCAAGTCTTGACTTTTAGGTTTGAATATGTTTTATTGAGTTATCAGATGGAAATTGACTATTTAAGGCTTGTAGCCCCATTTTGTGTAGGGCTGATGAAGTAATCTTGCCCTGTTTACTGTTTCGCTGGTTGTCGCTGCAACTTTTAGAATTTTCCATAGATCATTTTCATTTTTGATACAGATCAGATAAATCTTTATTCGGTTGACATAAAGTATAACCATAAAAGATAGAATACATATAAAATCAAGTAAAAACAGTATAAAAAGGCAACACAGTAATTGTTATCATATAGTACGCATATATTCAAATGCCTTTATCATAAAGTCCATACTGATATACTGATTTGCAGGGGTTTAACAATTGCTGCTGCCCAACCGGTCCGATGGCATGAAATTCATACACAAAAACCGTACAGACGTATGGAATAGCAAAGGTTTGACAGTTACCACTGCTCAATTGTTCAAAAGCATGCCAGAGCATCTTGCTCACCACCAGCCTATACTAAAAATATATAATTACAGAATATATCAAGCACAGCCAAAGGCACAGGTCTCACATTATAATGTGTCTTGTGAAAAAGTAGAATATAGATTAATGTACAGAGGGACGGTGCCTCTCGTAATGAAGTGCTTTATGCAAGTGTAAACACCAATAACATAATGTACCTTGTCCATCATACAGACCTATCTCAAGGCAGAATTGCTGTACTTTCTACCGCATGTAACATTAGGAGTCTTTATTTCCCCACTAGCTTTCTCAAGCGAGCAGCAGTAGAAATGTATACATAGACCATCACCAAATGTATTTTATTTGAAGGAACTGCAAATAAAATAGGGCTGGTCTGCATCGTCTAATATTCAGGAACTTCAGTAGTGGTGTTAAAAACTCTTTCCTCGGTACGATATATAACTTACAGAAGAAGAAGAAGAGTAGCAAGTATTGAGTCACATGGGCAGGGTTCTAATAGGGAATCGCGGTATGCAGTGCTGGGGTTTGAGACCAAATATTGGGCTATATCGAACCTAAATCTGATCCAAAAAAATCTTTGTGAATGGGAGAGTGGGAACGTGAGGTGCAATTCCATGGAGTTAGTAGTGACAAGAGCGAGATATCCATTTACCCTCTTCTTTCCCATCTCTTTCCCTTGTCGTTGTTGTGCAAGTACAACTAGGAAGTCTTGTTTTAATTGTTTTTTTGAGATATTAGCCAATAACAGTGGATTCTGATAGCAATCTTCTCTCCCTAACACGGCAAGTTGCTCCTTCATATATCTCAGCCAAGTAATATTCTGGACGTTGTCTAAAGACTTATAGTGATTAATTATTGTTTCTTGTTTGGCCCAGATTGCTCTAGAAAGCATTAAGGGTGCTAAATTGATGTAGTCCTCTAACAGCACTAAACCCAGCTCTATGTGACTAAGGGATATGGGAAGGCTATTTGGAACTGACAGGAGTCTTCTTAGAAATACATTTTCCGCAACCTGTAATTCAGTTACATCACAGTATCCCCATATCCCCTCTCCATGTGTGACCGTAGAGGAGCATCGTGCAGAATAAATGTTAACCATAGCATCCAGGGGTTTAGGGCCCAGATTCCCCGAAAATCTAAAGAGGGCCTCAGTAGTTTGCTTAGACCGAAACTTTCTGGTCTTAATCAGGTGTGACCATGTATCTTTTTGATCAAAGCGTATCCCTAGGTAGGAGAAGGTTGGAACGTTAAAGAGTTTATCTCCATTAATGAAGTGTGATTTCATAGTTGTACAGGGCTTCCCTACAACCATAAAGTCGGATTTGGCAGTGTTCGTTTTTAAACCCCAATGATTCATGAAGAGATAGAATCTGTTTAGTAGCTTTTGTAGGCCCACGTCCGTTCTTGATATTTGGACACAGTTGTCTGCATACAATAAAGCGGGTAACTTTTGGCGTGTCAGCCTCTTCTAGGTTGAGGAATTTCTCTAGGTCTTTTATGTATAAGCAGAATAGGTATGGTGCCAATAAATAAAATAACCTTGCCTCACGCCACATTTTATGTCAATTGGGTCAGTAAGTTCTCTGTTTATCCCGTACCTTACCCACCCTGTCACTTCATCATGAGCCAGGCTAAAAAATGAACCAATGCAGAGTCAATTCTCATTTCAAGCATCTTTGACCACAGTTTCCCTTTATCCACCCAGTCAAAAGCTGAGGTTAGGTCCATAACACCTAAGTGGATAGTGCCACTCTTAGCCACTGTGTATTTGGATATGTCCAGATGGAGATTAAGGCATTGCTGCACAGTGCATAGGCCTTGTCTAACCCCATACTGTACTTCGCAAAAGGACCCCTTGTCATTCCCCACATATCCAGTCGCTCAAATAGAATTCTACACACGAGTTTGCTAGTAGTATCAATCGAAGAAATTTGGCAGGAGCATCGGGGATCTGATCTATTATCTTTTTAAAAAATAGGTATGATATTTGCAGTTAGCCACAATTTTGAGGGCCCCTCTTTTGCTACGCTTCTCATGATATTTGTGAGCAGTGGGGCCCATAAGTCGAGATTGTCTAAAAAGATGTTGGCTGGTACCCTGTCAGGGCCAGGGGCCTTAGTTCTCTTGGAACATTTCAGTGCACTGATGACCGCCCTATAAGTGGGTGGGTCTATCGCCATACTGCCTCTGATCTTTTTGGGGGGGTGCCTGGTACAGATTGACAGTCAATTCCGTTATTACTACTGTGTACCCAGTCTTGTGGAGAGATGGTGAAATCAGTGTGTGTGTTATGGTCGTCGTTGAAGTATGAGTCATTAACTGTCTTCCAAAACAAATAGGGATCTTTCTTTACTCTTGCTGCATGCAGTTTTTCCCAGGCCTCATGCCTAATGCCCTTCTTTCTCTGCATAACGGCCTGTTTATTTCTGCAGAGTCTCACCAACCCCCTATTCCGGGGAACCTGCTTTAGGGCATGTATGGGTTTATTTGGGTCTTTGAACAATTTCTGTCAAACCACCTTTGTAACCTAGTTTCTCTTTTCCTACTTTGGGTTGTCAGGAAGTTGGTGGTTGTATGGCAGATTTCCTCAAATGCCTTCAGCATGCTTTTGGGTTTTAAGCTCAACGTTCAGGCAAGCTAATACCTGATCCCCACTTTTCTTTAGCAGTTCCTCTAAAATGGAGGGTGAATCTACCATGACCCACCTGCGTATAATCCCCTTATTTTTGTTGAATATTACTAGGTTAATGGGGGCTGCAACCGGATGCTGCATTTCTGAGCCAGTTCTACTCTGTGTAGCAGTTGAACAAAATCAGATTCTAGTCTCCTCTTAAGATGAGAGCCGTGTTTCTTAGCTTTGCTTGAAAATAATTAAAGTATTGATTGAGATACTTAACTCCATTTTGCAGTGACTTTGAGTTAGAGTTCAAGTAGACAATTAATATTTAAATTTGCTTGAAATTGATAAATCTTTTTAACTTTATTTTTGCTTCCAGTATCCAAGGAATTAAAGGTCATCTTCCTCTATTTCAAAGTTGCTCTTAGTTTAAATAAATGCAGCTCTGCCTCCTGCTGGTCTGCCTTTGGTTGTTTGAAGGGTTGTTAAAAGACTCAAAGCCAGGAGGGTTGATGGGTTCAAGTCTCCGCATGTCCTAGATAGGTAGACCAAAAAAATCCACATAGTAGTTATGTTAGTAGTTTTCCAGCCCGTCCTTTTCCATGAGCAGTCCCTCTTTGTGGTGATTTTTTGTAATTTCTTTGGTTGCATTACATTGTGGTGTGTTGTTTAGTTAGGCTGGTAAGTTTCAAGTTTGAGTCCTTAAGCTGACCTCTCTATTCTATGGAGAGTTGTGGAGGGACAAGACCAGAAATTCATCTGACTGAGATAAGGTTTATCGGCAAAACTACAGTGGTGGAGTCCTTTAAATGTGATTATTGATAGATCTTCATTTGCAGCAAAGATAGATGATTCAGGCCCTGTGGTTGCTTTCAATGCTGCCATGTGTTCCACCAGGTTTGCTAATTTCGGTGCATGCGGTGGTCTTAAATGAACAGGGTACAGGTCGGGCTCCAGATGTGCTATTAATATGCCCCATTCTGATAATTGGTGCTTGTCGTCCAAGAACAAATTTGCCTCCTTTTTGGTTGCTGAGGTTAATTTGGTGCTGTCCTATTTTTCTCCTGGCATTGGCCTGACAATTGCTGCAACACTGTTAAGCAAAGAGATTGCCATTGCAGTTGACCGGGGAATGGCTTTTACCAGAATGTTCCATCTGTTTAGAATTTCTAAGGGGCCTTTTGAGGTATGTTGTGGAGAAGATTGAGAAGCCACTCTGTTCTGTGGTGTGTATTGAGGCAATAGGGTTTTGCTGGGGTTTCGATGTATGATGTGTAAATTATAAATGGAATAATAGCCATGTGATGTATATGGTTGTCTTACACTATTGTCGCTTGATTGAAAGGTTATTTCTGGGCCTTTATTGACAAGTTCCAAATGCTAATTAAATTGAGTTTGTATGACTGCTGCCACCTTCTTCTTCCTTTGAAGTAGGAGATCACTTAGAGTATGGCTTGGGCCAGATGGTTGATTCCTGTGAACAGACATGAGTAGTGTAATTGACATTTGTGTTTGCACTTTAGGCATCAAGTGTGTAAGTGTGAGTGTTCTCTGTGCTCCTTGCAGGTTACCATCTTAATCAAGGAAGATGGAACTGGTACACTGAGAGGCATACAGGTGGACTATTTTACAATTCTTTATGAGGCGTTCAAACGGCGAAGTATTGACGTCTTTACATTTTTTTAGATTGCCGGTATATATTTGAGTGATTCGATATGTCGCCATCCCCTCCCCAACGGATGAGCCATCATGGCATATGATCTGAAAGTTCAGTTTGTTTGTTCTAGTTTTTGCAACATTTCTTCTATACTTCCAAGCTGGCATGTTTCGTCTCATTGTAGTATAGATGGTTCTTTGCTTCCTGCTTAATTTTTTTTATAGCTGCCTCCTTCCTCACTTACTCTTCTCCTGAAGGTGGTTAATTTATTTTATCTTAAGTTCTGTCACAACCAGCGTGATTGAAGACATTTTAATACCATGTGGGCCGGAAGCATTTTCAATGGAATGAATAGATTTGTTTGTCTTTTGTTGCTTTGAAATTACACTGCAGGGTTCAAAAATAGGGTCAATAGAGAGTCCGTTCAATACTTCCATACTAAACCATGTTTTCTTGGCAACGTCCAAAGTGTATGTTCAGTTTTCGCAGTCTCTTCATATTTTTTTTTTTTTTATAGATATGTCGCAAAATTGCAGACTTTTTCTTGGTGGATGGTCTAAAGTAGCTACTGACCGCATTAACTAGCTTTCCTACTCTGTTACAGCTATCTTTTCCTTAAGGTGCCTGGGAATTTTTCCATGGGAATGTGATAGATTTCTGCACTCACTTGGATGGTTTTGGGGAACTTGGGGGGAAAGTTTAATTCCTCTGATTGATATTAAGGGTTTGTTCCATTTTTCTACTTCATCGTTTGATATTTGTTTCCTGTTTCCTTGTTTGACTCTCGCTTAAGGTATAAATATGTATTTAACAATTTATTAAAAAAATTTAACCTGTAATAACATTTTTATTTAATGTGTATTAAAATTAGTAAACGTTACTTATAAAATGAATTGCAAATATGAAGTTACATATATTTTTAAATTATACAAAGTTTAAATAAATATATAATGACATTGTTTAAATTTGTTTACATATATATGCATATATACTTTTAATATTACATAAAATGTAATAAGTTGATGCATTTTAATAGTTATTTCTATGGAGTTTTAAGTCCCTTTCTCCATTATGTTTAAAGTAAGGGTGTTGCTATTCCAGTGGGTGGTCAGATTTTGTAAATATCATTGGGTTTACTCTTTTGTTGGTGGGTTTTTGTCCCTCCCTAAAAAACTCCTTAGCCCCCCTGAGAACCCCTGTTTACTACTCCCTATACCCCTCCCATTTAGTAGTAGGTATATCCCATTTTCCTGCAGCTCCCCTATGCTCCACCCACATGTACTACTAAAATGTAGGCTCTCCTGTGGGGAGATCTCCACAGCCTGAGGGGAGATCTCCTCATGGAAATGATAGGAGCGGTGGAGGCAGAGGTCCCTGTATGTAGGTTGGTGAATAGCATTTTCTAGAACGCAAGTAGTTCTATTGTAGTACTACTACATGGACTACAAAGTGCAGTTTGTTAATAGGCCCCATATGTGTAACTATGCTCTGGTCAAAGCCCTATGAAGGAACAATACTCTCTTGTGCCGAACAGAGTACTGGCCACAGTTGGACAACATTAAAAGAAAAATCTATATTAACCTTGCAAGTAAAGAGACACCAACACACCCTAAACTCTATCAACAGCAGAAAAGGAATTCAATGTGCCACATTGGATTTCATGTTAACATATTTTGCTTCTGTAGCCTGCTATTAGAATCTCAAGATGGCTTACAAACCAATGGCTATTATTAAATAGGCGGAAGATTTACTGCCGGTGTTAGTTTTCAGGCCCCTGGTATTTGTAATTGCAACTTTGGCTTTTGTTGACATTCAACAAGGATGTTACAAGCAAATCCTAAATGCTGTGTAGTTCACATATAGCTTTATGAATGAACTAATATGTGATAAAGCCACCATTGTAAGTGTACCATTTACAGCTATTTAACAATAACACACTAAGCATTTGTCTTTCTTTTTATTACTTCATTATGATGGGAAACAGATGGTAAAAGCATTTTGGGACCTGTATTCAAAAGATTCACAGTTTACATCACAGCGAAGGAAATGAAAACATTTACAATGGTATAGAGCAGCAGAGCAATGAAAGTTAATTTGTACTTTATTGTTATCTCTAGAACTTGCTTTTCAGCTCAGGATGATTGGTAATCTGGTCATGATCAAACACTTTATTGCTGTTTCCGTATAACGCCTTATTAATAAAGTAAAAAAGATTTAAAAAAAGAAATATATATATATATATATATATATATTTCACTCCACCGTTCTCTGCCACTTCCCTTCACCTTGGGAACAAACGGAGGCGAACCCAGACTTTGTGCATTGATTTTAGTTTATTTGCTCGTTCACCACAAACGCCATGACGCATTTCGGCCTGACTCGTCCTTGATCACATGACGCGCTCTAGGAGTTACGTAATTTCTTTTAAAGTGCAAGGTGCCATACACGTGCAAAGTTGAAAGAATAGACATGAAAGAAATACTTCAATTCATTACATATGTCCTTAAATAAGACTGTGCAAATTCATCAAAAACATTAATGAATAAAAAACGTTAGGATGGGTTAATGTCAACATACTATAAATATCAATACACATACTAAAACCAAATTTCATGTAAAATACATAAAAGGTTATTTTAGTATAAAAGGTATTTAAAAACAAGACGTGTTAAAAACATAATGTTTCTAGGTCAGTTGGTTGATATAATAAAAACCTATGACAATGTTTGTAAAATACACGAATCATAATTCAAACAATACCCACATTGATAAAACACCTCCCCATGCTGATCAAAAGAGTTTGTTCTGGCCTAATTAATAAGCATTGTGACCAAACTATCTCTTTCATAAAGATTACCTTCTGTGTTGTCTAAAGTGCTCAGTGCTTTAAAAAACTAACGTGTGTTTACCTGGAACAGCCCCTGTTCCCTGGTCTATTACTAACTAAATTAAAAAACTGTTTAGATTTAAAAACAATTCCAGATTTCATTTTGGGACCTGTCTTCAAAAGATTCACAGTTTACATCACAGCGAAGGAAATGAAAACATTTACAATGGAATAGAGCAGCAGATCAATGAAAGTTAATTTGTACTTTATTGTTATCTCTAGAACTTGCTTTTCAGCTCAGGATGATTTGTAATCTGGTCATGATCAAACACTTTATTGCTGTTTCCGTATAACACCTTATTAATAAAGTAAAAAGATTTAAAAAAAGAAATATATATATATATTTACTTTAAGAAAACAAGGGTTACAGGGACAGTGAAGTTATGAAATAGAATTTCCTGTTACCTCCAGTAAGTCCGACACAGCAGGATTCCTGAGAGCTGGTCGGAGGCCCTGCCCCTTTTCTCCACCACTCTGCAAACGCGATTACTAGTTAAAAAAAATCACTGTGACCCTTGTAAATATGATGATGAACTGCGCAACCAACTGTGGGTGAAAAAACTACATGTCCCATAGTGCACGTGCTACTAAGCAGGCATACTGGATGCAAGAAACAATTAAATGCACGTGGGACTAAGCTGAAAAATAGCGCATGAGTCATCAGCCCAAGAAGAAGGAGCGAACAGCTCAGAAACGCGTTGGCTAAAGGATACAATTACAGATGAAATGCCACCTTCGAATGCTATAATAAAGTAGAGATTACCTACCTGCTGTGGAGTGCTTATTCGTTTGCAGAGCCATTGTTCAAAATATATATATATATATATATATATATATATTTACTTTAAGAAAACAAGGGTTACAGGGACAGTGAAGTTATGAAATAGAATTTCCTGTTACCTCCAGTAAGTCTGACACAGCAGGATTCCTGAGAGCTGGTCGGAGGCCCTGCCCCTTTTCTCCACCACTCTGCAAACGCAATTACAAGTTAAAAAAACCATAGAAATTCACTTAAAAAACCAAAGGTTATAGGGACGTTATAGTTCGGAAATAGAATTTGAAAAACCTTAGAAATTCACTTAAAAAACCAAAGGTCACACAGCTGTCATAGTTAGGAAATAGAATAAAAAAAAACCTTAGAAATTCACTGAAAAAAACAAAGGTTACAGGGATGTTATAGTTAGGCTCAGATTTCCCTCGTACAAAACCAGTGAAATCCAGCAGTGATAGTTACCTGAGCTAACTATAACTAACAGCCCCCCAATGCACTACTTATGACCTCATATATTACACCACTCATGACATGGTCAGTTACATCATTGATGACATCACTGATGACATCTCAAATTACATCACTGATGACATCATCAAATGAGTGTAAGTGTTTTTAAGAGTTTATGGGTGTTAAACATATATACTATCATACTTCAAAAGTTAAATTTGTATACTTGGTGCACTACTACTGAGTGATACTACTCACATATATTATGTGAGTGGCTGTGTGACTGTATGTATTCTTGTGTGTATGGGTGCATAAGTGGCTGTATGGGTGTATTAGTGGGTGTGTGAATAGCTGTGTGCATGCGTGAGATGCTGTAGGATGGCTGTATTGGTGAGTGAGTGGGTGTGTCAGTGGCTGTATGAGTGAGTGAGTGGTGGTGTGAGCGGCTCTATGGGTGGGTACGTGGGTGTGTAGTGACTGAATGGGTGAGTGAGTGGGTGTCTGAATGGCTGTATGAGTGAGTGACTGGGCATGTAAATGGCTGTATGGGTGAGTAGCTGTTTCAGTGGCTGTATTAGAGAGTGAGTGTCTGTGTGAGTGGCTGTATGGGTGAGTGAATGGATGTGTGAGTGCTTGTATGGATGTGTGAATGGGTATGTAAGTGATTGTGTGGGTGTGCAAGTGAGTATGTGAGTGCTTGTATGAATGAGTGAGTTGGTGTGTTGAGAGGCTGTATGGGTGTGTGAGTGACTGTGTAGGTGAATAAGTGGGTGTGTGAGTAGCTGTATGGCTGAGTGTGTAGCTGTGTGAGTGGTTGTGTGGGTGAGTGACTGGTTATATGAGTAGCTGTATGCTTGAGTGAATGTTTGTGTGAGTGGCTGAACGAGTGAGTGTGTGTATGTGTGAGTACTGGTATGGGTCTGTGAATGGATATGTGCATGGTTGTTTGGTTGAGTGAGTAGGCATATAAGAGGTTGTATGGGGGTGTGAGTGGGTGTGTGAGTGGTTCTGTGGATGATGTCATCAGTGATGTCATTTGAGATTTCATCAGTAATGTCATCAATGATGTCACTGACCATGTCATGAGTGATGTAATATGTGAGGTCATAAGCAGTGCATTGCAGGGGCATAAGTTATAGTTAGCTCAGGTAACTATAACTGCTGAATTTCACTGGTTTTGTATGAGTAAAATCTGAGCCTAACTATAACGTCCCTGTAACCTTTGTTTTTTTCAGTGAATTTCTAAGGTTTTTTTAAATTCTATTTTCTAACTATGACGACCCTGTAAGCTTTGGTTTTTTAAGTGAATTGCTAAGGTTTTTCAAATTCTATTTCTGAACTGTAGCGTCCCTGTAACCTTTGGTTTTTTTAAGTGAATTTCTATGGTTTTTGAACTAGTAGTCGCGCTTGCAGAGTGGTGGAGAAAAGGGGCAGGACTTCCGACCAGCTCTCAGGAATCCTGCTGTGTCGGACTTACTGGAGGTAACGGAGAGGGTTTCTGGGCCCCCAAGAACCCTCATCACCCAGGAGGACTTTATCCCCCAACCAGCAGTGCCCCAGGCGGCGTGTTTGCTGAGTGGTGGAGAAAGGGTGTGTGGCCTCTGTAGTCCTCTCAGCAATCACGCTCTCTGGGACTTTCTTGAGGTAACAGGAGGGTTTGTTGGTCCCCAAGGACCCTCAGCATTCAAGGAGTTTTCATACCCCAACCAGCAATGCACCAAAGGTATGTTTGCAGAGTGGTGGAGAAAGGGGACATCTCAGCAATTCCGCTGTGTGGGACTTACTGGAGGTAAGAGGAGGTCTTTTTGGTAACAGGAGGGCTTGTTGGCCCCCAAGGACCCTCTGCAGCCAAGGGCCATTACCTGGGCCTTATTTGGAAACCAGGGACCCCATCCCCGGGGCTAGGTATTTTTAGAATGGGGAGAAGGGCCACGCAGCTGCCCTCCCCGAGGCAATTATGGCCCTGAGGACCCCATCCCCGAGGCCCGGCGTTTCTTTATTTTTATTAAAACATTTTTTTTTTATCGAAGTAATTTTTAATCAAAGGACGGGGGGCCGCTGTGCCAATTTTGTCCCTGGGGACTCTTTCTCCGGGGCCTGCCCTTTACATATTAAAAAAAAAATGTATAAAACAAGGGAGGGGGGCCGCGGGTCCCCCTCCCGGGCTGATTTTGGCACCTGGCACAACATCTGGGGGATGGCCACAATACTGGGTGCCATGGTCCCACTCAGAGCACCCAGTCATTTTCTTTGAGGAGCACGGGGGAGCCTGAAGGCTCATGCAGTTCCTGCTGACTCACCCCCACCCTGCAGGAGCTGGCATTGCTTTTACACATAGGGAGCTGGTATCATGCAGCTCCCTGTCTCTAAAAGCATTTCTGGTCCGCTTCGAGTAAGCGAGGGCATTTTCTGCTCTCGCTTATTCAAAGCGGAGCAGAGTTTGCTATGGCTTGGCGGGAGCGGTGCTCCAGCCAAGCCTTAGCAAACCGCAATGTCCCATGGGTGGGCACTCCGGACATTTATGGAGTCGGCCCTTGGGGGTGGCGTCCCCTGGGCCATTTCTGATTCCAGGAGGGGGTTGCATTGCCCTCATCCTTTCTTTCATGTAGCCCCGGAGAGGTGGTAGTCCCCGGGGCCAGGGCTCTGCAATGGACCATCTTAATTATTGTGTTTGTGCTCTGCAGAGGTGGTGGTCCCCGGGGCTGTGGAGGAGGCCGTAGGGCCTACCCCAGATTTTTCCTAAAAATAATGTATGTGCCCCGGGGATGTGGCGGTCCCAGGGGCAGCTCAGAAGGCCATAGGCGTCTCCCCTGCATTTCTTTGAAAAAATCAGTCTTCCCCTGGGCGGTGGCAGTCCCCAGAGCAGTGGGGGAGGCTGTACCCCCCGCCTTTCTTTTGAAAAATCAGTGTGCCCCGTGGAGGTGGCAGTCCCGGGCGCAGCAGGGGTGCCGAGCAGGCCCCCCCCATATTTCTAGTCTTCATTGCCCCAGGGAGGTGGCAGTCCCTGGGCTGCGGGGGGCCGAGTCGGCCCTTGTATCTCTATTGATTACTGCCCCGGAGAGATGGCAGTCCCCGGGGCTTTGGATAAGCCTAGGGGGGGGGCCATGAGCCCCCCTTCTTCATTACCTTCATGCCCCACCTGGGGGCTTTGAAAAAAAGACACGCTGGAGCCCGCGCATCTTTCTTTTATTTCGTATTCATGGCAAAATTAAATAAAAAAATACTTTTTACCCCCGGTGGGGTCCCTGTGGGACCCTCCCACCATATTTGAGGAATCAGGGTATTCCTACTCTGCCCCATTTTCATAATTTTTTAACTTTTTTTGTGGGAGTCGGCTACAAGCTGAGTCCCAAGATGACTGCCAAGACTTCCTGGTTGAAGTGTTGGCAGCCAATCAAATTTTAGTAGGAGCCGCAAGTCCACTGCAAGGACTTGCTCCCCAGAGAGCTATATTTTTTAAACTTTAATATCTCTGAAACTACTGAACGGATTTACCCCAAATCACAAAAAGCACGCTTTCTTGACCGACATCTAGCGTTCTGCTAAATTTGGTTTAATTCCGTTCAGCAGTTAGGGCTGTAGTCATGTTCAAAAAATGAAAGATCCCCATAGACATAACATGGGGAAAACGCGTTTTGTGGTCCCCTATTTTCTTGTCCCCCACTAAATATATATATATCCTCACCATGTCTCCACCTATAAGGAAACACCGATAAGGAAACACCAGGACGACACTGGGATGCTTGAAATAATTTAATACCATGCTGCCTCACCAATGCTTTTTGGCTGTAGCCTTGTTCACAGTATCGAGACAGAGCCGGCAAAGACCATTTACAATGTTATGGTCATTATCATAAAGGTAGGATTACCTTGAGCAAAGTGAAAAGATTACACAGGAGAGTGGCCTCCATCTTAGAGCACATACATATGGGTACCTCAAATAGCTTTATCTCATACAAGTATACATATATTTGCAATACATGTAGCCTTCAATGTTCATATCTCTGGAATTGACATTAAACAATAGTTAAACAATGTAATTGATTGCATAACAGAAAATATGAAAAATCTGAAAAACATGGGACTCACTCGCATACTAATACATGAGAAATGCTGGCCACATGTTCATGAGTCTTTACTGCCCAAATGTATGTACATCTGATCTATGTTGGTAACCCCTGCAGTAAGCTAATACAGAACTGTCGTACGAGTATGTCTGTCATACAGCAGTTATGGATGATATACTGTCATTACCTCATGTCGATTAACCCCACAGGGAATGGCCAACTGTTACCCAATAAGTGATAGCGATACCTGCTGGAAGAGTGTGCAATATTAATTTAAATTTTATCAGCCTGTGGTGGACTGCAGGAAATTACATCTGTCCCACCGCATGGGCAACATATCTGCAGTTCTGACACCTCCCTGTTAAAAGTATTCTGTGATCCGGCCCAAGTGGGCATTTGCAAATAGACATACTGCAGGTGAAAAAACATCACAGAGATAAAGTGTTGTACTAGAAAAGTAATTACCATTACATTGTAAATGGCCTTTGCAAGCTCTGTCTCAATACCACGAAAAAGGCTACGGCCGAAACGTGTTGGCGAGGCAGCACGTTTTGAATAAACAATTTCAAGGATCCTGGTGTCATCCTGGTGTTTCCCTATCGGTGAAGACGTGGTGTTGGTATATTGGGCTTCCGGAGGCTGACCTGGACCGTCGTGACACACATCTCTGGGTCTATGGATTTCGTGGATGGTTACTGTTTTGTAAGTCCGGGGCTGTCGGTAGAAACTCCCTTGAAGCCAAGCTGGGCTTCAGCATAAATCTCCCAGAATCCATCCAAGAGAAGGTCGAGGAAGGTGCCAGAATAATGGGATTGGACTACCAACTGGGGGACAAACACACTGAGGATCCCATTTAAAACTACGAAAACTACACAGAAGGTCAGCGTGGAAAAGGGTGACTGCAGCCGGGTCGGAGGAGCCGTCTGTGGTCAACTCGAATTACACAGTGAGTACAACATTCCGGGACTGCTTTAATTCGTCTTTTTTTATCCTGGGAAACTACGGCTGCAGAGCAGCGTACAGTGGGGACTGAATCGTCCTTGCAGCTGCACCGGGATGCTTAAATATTGCAATATACTAGTGTGGCATGATGGCCTCTATAGTGGAAGCTAAGCGCAAATAGGTGTCTAGTAGACTTTTTTTTATTCAGAATGTGGAGGGAGGTAACAAGACCAAGAACTAAATCAATATTTAAGAGGGTTTGAAGATTTAAATGTTATATGAAAAACTAGAAAAACTCTACAAAAAAGAAATGGCTAAGTGGTGGAAAGCAGAATCCTTGCAAAAATAAATAGTTGTAGGCCAGTACCAAGGGGCCTCCATATATTCACCATACCCACCTACAAAAACCCTGATCTAGACATGCTTGATGAACGGGCTAGCAAAACCAAAGAATGCTCTACAACTTTGGTACACATTTTGATTAAGTATGCCCTTAAAGATTGCAGTAAGTTATTCAAAGAAATAAACAAAACAACAGAGGAGCTGTTAAAGCTGGTTACTAAAGAGACATTTGATGAATTATTTACTAGTCTGCAAACATGCTTGTGAAAAACTGAAGAGGAAATTACGAAAAAGAAACAACAGAAGTACATCAGAGACTTCAAGGATTACCAAGCCCGTAGGACTCTTACATTTCATACAAAATATGATCATTTGTTTACAGACGAACCAGCTGAGTCAAATGAACAAGTTAATGTGAATATCAGGTAAAGGGATGAAACAGCAGAGGAAAGCGATGTATTTGACAGCAATGCATCAGATATCTCATCAGAAATAATGGCTATAAGCACTCAAGCCAGCAATGTGAGCAAAAAGAACTTTCTGAAACAATTCCAACTAGTGAACCAAGGAAGGACAAATCAACAGCATACAGAACAGGATTTTCGGTGAGGAAGGGGAGGAGGAGTACGAGGAAGAACAAGAGGAACAAAAAAGCAAAAACAAGGTACAAGAAACGTCACATCAGAGCCCGTAGGTATGACAACGAGGGAGAGACAAGCAACAAAATGAATGTAATCAAGTTATCAGACCATGAGTTATCCCAAGATGACGTCAAACTTTTAGTTTTAGGTCTAAATTATTCCCCCTCTAGGAAACTTGGGTATGTACAAACTAGAATAGATTTTCTTTTTCTTAGGAAATTGAAACTTAAGAATTGGTTTAATTTACAGCAACCCAGAACACCTACACCAGGGGCAACCCAAACTCTTAATACGTTGCAGATTGAAGATATAGAACTCTTACATTCTCTAGCTCTATTGGATGATGGGACGGAGGGTCATGAGAACCCATTTTTGAATTTGTATAATTTAGGTGTGAATGTAGATCTGGCATGTCCAAGCACGTTTAAACCTAAATCTACTTTCTTACCAACAATCCACTGTGATGCTGTTGAAGTGTTTGAAAAAAGTATCATGAAAGAATTGAAAAGTATGAGATACAAGTCCAAAGGTAACACTACAAATTATCTCTCTGCCACTCAGTTCTCTGCTCTTGAGAAACTAAGAAATGATCACTATATAGTGATTTGCCAATCGTACAAAGGAGGAAATGTGGTGTTCTGGTCTAAAGCAGAATACTTGGATGAGGGGAAAAGACAACTTAGTGACCTGACTTGTTATAGCCATTCTAATAAAGCAGATGTACTCTCCTCTAACCTTAAGTACATGGAGATGTTGTGTGATTGGAAAGACAGAGGACTCATAGAATGGGGAGAATATATTTTTCTTAACTGTAACCATCCCAAAATTCCAATCCTTTACTAACTGCTCAAACTACAGAAGAATGCCCTCAAACCACCAGGGAGACCCAGAGCATCTTCTATTGGTTCTCTCTTGGAGCAAACATCCAAATACATAGGCCACTATTTAAGGCTGTTTGTGACGGTTCTCCTAGCATACGTCAAGGACACCACTCACTTTCTTACTCAAATTGAGGGGGTAATTTGAGAGGATGATTACACATTGGTCACACTTGATGTAACTAATTTGTACACTTGCATCAGACATGATTTGGGTGTCCGTGCCATCAAATATTTTTTACCTGCAAGATCAGTCTCCTTGTTATTGCACACTGAAATGTTGATTTATATGATCTGATATTATTTAACCAACAACCTTTTCTCTTTGACCAACAAATATACAGACAGGTCCAAGGGACTGCGATGGGCACCTGCTCCCCCCCAGTTATGTGAATCTGTTCATGGGCTGGTGGGAGGAGCAGGTGTCCGCCGAATTGGAGAGCTTTGAGAACCAGGTTGTATTGTGGACTAGCTTCATAGATGACATTTTTGTCATCTGGAAAGTGGATTGCCCATACTTTTGTGTCCAATTTGAACAACAACTCATTTAAGCTACATTTTACAGGACAGACAAGCAAAAGCAAGATTGTATTTCTGGATGTAGAAATTACTGCCCAAAATAGACAGTTATAGACCAAACTTTACTGGAAGGAAGCTGCAGGTAATAGTCTGTTGAGCACTTCAAGCGCACACACATGTCTAGTCTGATACACAGCATCCCGTTTGGAGAATTACTAAGAGCTAAGCATAACTGCAGTACCCCCCAGGAATATGAACAAGAAAAAATGGTGATGACTAGGGGCCATATGTATGAAGCCAATTTGCGATCGCAAATGCCGAAATTCTGCGAATTTCGGCATTTGCGATCATAAATTAGCAGTGTGCAATGTATCACACTGAAACCCCTCGCAAAATAAGGAATCGCAAATTTCGCGATTCCCTATTTTGCGATTGCATTAAGGAATCGCTAATTGCGATTCCTTAAATGCAATGTAAAAGCACAAAAGAAAGTGCGATTTGGGCTTAAGGAATCGCAAATTACCACCAACTTCAAGTTGGTGGTAACTTGCGATTTCACTTAAAAATGCACTATTTTGCATTTTTTAAAGTGCCATGTGGTGCACATACATGCCCTTAGGGCACGTATGTGTGCCACATGTGCACACATGCACATTTCAGGGGTGCAACAGGGTGTCCTTTTGATACCCTGGCACCCTTGAAATTGCATTCTCAATTTGCGATTCTCTAATTGCTAATCGCAAATTGAGAATGTCTTCCCATTCATTCCTATGGCCCTCTAGGCCCATAGGAATGAATGGGGAGGTATTCCTTAATTGCGAATCGCAATATGCGATTCGCAATTAAGGAATATGAAGGATTCGCAAAATTTATTGCAAATCCTACATACATAGGGGTCGATTCCGATCTCGGTCGGAGGCGCACCCAATACCATTCGGTCGGGAAAAAAGCCATGCGAAAGCCAGTTTCCCGACCGATCCGTACAGCACACCGAACGAGCAAGTACGATGCGCACAACAGCAAAAATCCCGGCCGAGCCGTACTCACCCAAACCAGGTCCTGTTCTCCGACCGAGGCGAATCCGGAAACGCCGAATCGAGTCGCACGGAAGGGAAAATGCAGCCCCGTCCGGCCGGACAAGTACGATGCGCTTTCCGTACGCGCCGAACCCGTCGCTACGCACGGCACGTCAAAGCATCCGGAGAGGCGCACATAAGCTCCGAATCGCGCCACAACACGATCCACGGCTACGAGGCGAGACACAGCACAGACGAGGGCGGCGCGAAGCGGCGAGGACGAAGCGAAGCGGCGAGGACGAAGCCAAGCGACGAGGACGACGCGAAGCAACGAGAAGGACGAGCGACACGAACCAACCATGAATCCCTTCGTCCCGATCATACCAATATTCTACATCTACTACCGGAACAGGCACGGACGCGTACGGCGCAGAAGGTAAGTCAGACACCAACCACAAAACACATACAACACGTACACGACACATCACACACATACACTGGGAATCTGAATATACTTGCAACAGCAGCACCATAGGGGCGGGATGCCCATCACCAATGCCACATATGCACACAGGGGCCTGAATGCGCGCCACCACCCCAACCCAGGGGGCTGGATGCCAACCACCACAACCACCCTTAGCCAGGGGGTGCCAGATGCCCACCACCACTACCACCCTTACCCAGGGGGCTGGATGCCTACCACTACTACCACCCTTAGCCAGGGTGGCAGGATGCCTACCACTACTACCACCCTTAGCCAGGGGGCAGGATGCCTACCACTACTACCACCCTTAGCCAGGGTGGCAGGATGCCTACCACTACTACCACCCTCACCCAGGGGGGCTGGATGCCTACCACTACTACCACCCTCAACCAGGGGGGCTGGATGCCTACCACTACTACCACCCTTAGCCAGGGGGCTGGATGCCTACCACTACTACCACCCTTACCCAGGGGGCTGGATGCCCACCACTACTACCACCCTTAGCCAGGGGGCTGGATGCCTACCACTACTACCACCCTCACCCAGGGGGCAGGATGCCCACCACTACTACCACCCTTAGCCAGGGGCTGGATGCCTACCACTACTACCACCCTTAGCCAGGGTGGCAGGATGCCTACCACTACTACCACCCTCACCCAGGGGGGCTGGATGCCTACCACTACTACCACCCTCACCCAGGGCGGGCTGGATGCCTACCACCACCCTTAGCCAGGGGGGCTGGATGCCTACCACTACTACCACCCTCACCCAGGGGGCAGGATGCCTACCACTACTACCACCCTCACCCAGGGGGCTGGATGCCTACCACTACTACCACCCTCAACCAGGGGGGCTGGATGCCTACCACTACTACCACCCTTAGCCAGGGGGGCTGGATGCCTACCACTACTACCACCCTTAGCCAGGGGGCAGGATGCCTACCACTACTACCACCCCCACTCATAGGATGGACAATGCATGACACAACAAGCACACCACAACCTAGGGAATGCAAGATTAAGACATCCCCCCACCACCATGACAAGCGTGTGAGCAGGCTGTGTCAAATGCCTACAACACCGAACATGACATTGAACATACAATGTGACCCCCTAGCACATGTGCCACACATATATGTGTGTGGCACCCACTAATGCTAAGCAGCCCATGACCATTGTGGCAATGGGGCCTAAACCCCCATCATCACAGTGACCAAAAGGCAAGTGTGGGGTCCATAGCTGAAGCACATTTTGACCATTGTGGCAATGGGGTCTAAACCCCCATCATCACAGTGACCAAAAGGCAAGTGTGGGGTCCATAGCTGAAGCACATTTTGACCATTGTGGCAATGGGGTCTAAACCCCCATCATCACAGTGACCAAAAGGCAAGTGTGGGGTCCATAGCTGAAGCACATTTTGACCATTGTGGCAATGGGGTCTAAACCCCCATCATCACAGTGACCAAAAGGCAAGTGTGGGGTCCATAGCTGAAGCACATTTTGACCATTGTGGCAATGGGGTCTAAACCCCCATCATCACAGTGACCAAAAGGTAAGTGTGGGGTCCATAGCTGAAGCACATTTTGACCATTGTGGCAATGGGGTCTACACCCTCATCATCACAGTGACCAAAAGGTAATTGTTGACAAAGAAAGAGCTGCAACTGCCAAACTGCATGGATCATTCCTGGTCACAGAACCAAAAACTCATCTGTGGCAAAGTAGTGTATGTGTCCCATTGCAACATAAATTGGGGGAGCCAAATACTGCAGTGCAAATGAAACATTCCTTTGGCCATGTGCAGACAAACAACACCCATGGGGGCTGAGACCGTCAACAGTCATCAATGACACAATGACAGAAGTGACCATCAGAATGCAGACCCACATATTTGCACCAATGGGCACACAAATGCAGATACCCTGTGGAGACAGCAGATGTGAGGTGAACAGATACCATACCATGGCAGCAATGGGACACACAAACCATGATCACTGTGCTGACCGATGACCTAGGAGTCCCAGGGACAGCAGGGGAAACACACCAAACAACATACAGCCAATGGCACACCCAAGATATGCCAATGCAGTGGTGCAGATGCACAAACACAAACAGGCAGACCAACACTGTCATCATACACAGCAGGTGAGGGGTGGGGGTGCCAGTGTCCCCAGGCAACAACACAACACATGAGGAGAGCTGAATACCAATCATACAGATGTGCATACACTGCCACACTAAGGTAACTCATGGATCCAAATCCCCTATGTGGGCAAGCAGGCATTGACAGGTGAGAGGGAGCACAAAACACACATGTCACACAGGCACGTAGGAACAACAACTGACACAGCAAGTCACAGACACACCACAGCACCACCCCCAGGGCCCCCACAATGTGGTGACCCTGGGCTGAAGAAAAATACCACTGTGATGACAAAGCTAAATGTCGTTCACACTGTGAACCACAGTCAGGTGTCCTGAGCAACTAACTACCATCACACCTACACAAGCACAAATCAATCAGCATGGCCAGTAAGCCAAGGCCAACATGGAGGCAGGGGACTAGCCGGGCAACAACTCTCATCTGCACACACTCAAGACCACACCCTCGACCTCCAACAATGTGCAGCAGTGAAGTACACATGCACTGGTGACATTGCACATGCACCCATTACTATTCCAGGGTGGTGGGTGGGAACCAAGGTGTAGAAACACATCACACATGGACACTCAACAAGACTCCTGAATGTCTGACACACTGCACACTACGCTGTACATGGACATGACGGCAATACCACACCGACCAATGGGATCCCAGCCACAGTCACACACCAATGAAGAAGCCAAGGTCACCCACAAAGAACACACATAGACAACAACCAACATTGCAGCCCGGACCCTAAGGAGTGCCAGCAGTCACACACACAACGTGTCACAATCACTGAAAGATAACACAAACTGGAAATCACATGACAGGGGCAAACAACAAGTGCCAAAGGGAAACCTGACTGTGACCCATCTGCGTCAGCACACAAACTCTGCCCTGACAGCAAACACACCTATGGGTGACACCCTGATGACCAGTAATGTGCCATGCACCCACATCACAGAGAACACAGGGAGAAGACTTTGGGGAACATAGCTCAAGTCAGCAAGCATCACAAACAGGTACAACACTAGGGATCACAGCATGCGCAGATGAATGGAAGTGAACACACAGACATGCACATACAACACACACCTTGGGCGCAGGCAATGTCACACGTGTACACACTGCCATGAGGGGACTCCACTCCTGTGTGAGGAAAGCTGTGCCATATGTTGCCTCAGTAGGGCCCCATCATGTCAGCTGAGCACTTGGTCACACAATCAACAATTAGCACCAAATGAGGGCTCCCATCACATCAGCCTGGTCATGGATGTGCCAACGGAATCATCAGCACAGATCCAACACACTTGTATAGCAATGTTGCACTGACTACACGGATGAGTCCCTCCCCATTGATGCCCAAACCTGCATGTCCACTGGAGATGGCAACACGGTCAGGGAAGTAGACAAATGCAACGATGGCAGGCACAACAGATGTGCAGGGGTGGAAGCCACAGATATGAAATTGCCAATGTAAGTAGGAAACCCATTGCCAAATACTGAACACATGACACCCTCAGATGCTGCTATTGATGACATGGATACACCACATGATAGGACACATTCCCCCTGGACCACATGGGTTCCTGCACAGTAACACTTCATAATCATGAGACCAGATATCACCATCACTGCAGCAAGGGCATGGTTAGCTGCACCAACAACATGTACATCTGAAGCATGAGCACTAGAGAAAAGAAAGTTGCTTTATTCAGCATATGTGTTGAGGCCAAACGAAGTCCTGAAAAAAGAGCAAAGGCCAATGGCCAGTCCATTGTCAAAGTTCAAACAGGGTGACACTGGCAGATGTCACCGTACGCATGCCTGCACAATACCAGGGACAATCCACTAGGAGGGGCAACCGGGGGGCAGGCCAGGCACCGCAGGGACAGGATCAGGGCTCACCAGGGGGAGTCAGGGAAGGGGTGGTGGGTGCTGGAGAGCCACTGACAACTGCAGTGGAGGTGTCTGACATGGTGTGTGCCGGCACAACTGGGGGCATGACACAGATGTCGTGGGTGCCGGCACAACTGCAGTGGACCCTGCAGATGGGGTGGACAGGTCCGCCACTGCAGTGCCCAAGTCAGACAGGGCGGTAGTGGACTCCACTGCAGTGCCTACCTCCAGGGGAGGAGAATGGGGAACAGGCAAGGTGGGTTGGACAGAGGGGGGACACCCTCACCACATCAGTGGCACAGACAAGCGCAGCGGGGGGTGTGGTGCTGGGAGAGCAAGTGGCAGGGGAGAAGGCCGGAGCATCTTGGGGATGGTATATCTGTGGGTGGGGGAACCTGGGGCAGGGTGTGGTGGGGGCACCTGTGCAGTGGGGGCCTGAGGGATGGAGGACGGAGACCTTGTGCCTGAGCTGCAGGGCGGTGGCGGGGTCTTGCTCTTAGCACTCCGGGGGACTTGCGGGTGGGGGCCTCAGTCCGTCTGCGCCTGGGGGAGGGTGTCCGGGGGCGAGGGGCACTCTGCTCCGTGTGGGTGGGCTTCCTCTTCCCCGGGATGCTGGAGCAGCTTCATCGGTGGGGAAGAGGCCGAGGTCACAGAGGAAGAGCTGCTGTGACTTTGGGGTTGCAGGTGAGGCAAGGGAGGGTGCTTTGGAGGGAGAGGGAACTGAGGACTGCGCAGTGCATGTGGATGCGTGTGTGTGTTCCAGGGCCCCATCCCCTGTGAGTCTGGCTTCAGTCCCCTGAATGTGCGTGCGTGTGCGTTTTGTCATTGGCGTGTGTGTCAGTGTGCTGGATGTGTGTGTGCTGGTGTGTGCCAGTGTGTGTGTGCCTGGGATGGGTAAGGTGCTGGGGAGTGTGGATGGAGCAGAGGCAGGAGGGGTGAGGGACCGTTTGAGGAGGGACACTGCTGCCGTCAGGGAGGAGTCCATGGACCTATTGCCCCTCTGTAGGTCAGACATGCCCGATGAGATGCCCTCCATGAACGACACCAGCTGAGTCAACAGCGCGGTGTGCGCATGGAGGACACTCAGCATGGCTGTCTGCCCTACATGGAGCTGGCGAAGGAGGTACACAGACTCCTCACTCAGGGCAGCAGGGGACACAGGGGCAGGGGGTGCGGTGCCTGGCCCAAAGGAGACACGCTCCCGGACATGGGAGCCTCCACGGACCTGGGGAATGGGAGCCGATGGGAGGGCGGTGGTGGTGCTGGTGGTGGCGGGGACAGCAACACTAGCTGGGGTGTGGTGGCTGCTGACACCCGCCTCCACAAGGGAGTCATCCTCCGAGTTGCTCTGGTCCTCAGCTGAGGTGGATGCTGCTGAGGACTCCTCGGTGTGGCTCCCCTCGCCCTCCGTGCCACTGGGTCCCTCCGACCACTCCTCGGCTGCTGACCCAGTCTGGCTCTCCGGCTCCTCCTGGTCCGTGGAGCTGTCCCCTTCCGTGGCCGTGGATGTATCTGCAAACAATGGGGAAACAGACAGACATCAGTCACCTGCACATAACGCACACACCACTGTGAGCACAGCACATCACAGAGCAAGCCCTGGCATCATTAGTTGTACATTGCTAAAAGTGCACTAATTGAACAGGAGAAGTCAATTGTCAGTCTGATGCCAAGCATGGCACTCACATCCCACATGGCCTTGCACCCATCTGTCTGGTGTCTGTTGGATTGCAACACCCCAGTGTTGACACATGCACCAAGTACACAGTAGTTGGACAGTGCAGAGGACACGGTGTGGACACATCACAGCTCTTGCCACTGAGTCAGTACAGGTTTACGGATGTAAGGGATGCCCAGAGTCAAATAGGAAATGCATGTGATGCATACCAGCGACAGACACCATGATGCACCCATGTCCTGATAGCCAGCGCCACTATGGTGTGCATGTAGCACATGTCACTCCCCTGCAGGATCACCAATCAGTAGACACATGCCATGGCGGAGGCATGACTGCAAAGTCATACATCACTGTCTCAGTGATGTATGACTTTGCAGCCAGACTTAACAACACTCTGCACTGTGTCACAATAGTAGGTCATGGGGAATGCAAGTCCTGGAGCTGCACAAGTGCACATGTACATCCCCCACAACACATCCTCTTAACCCTCATCTGTCCAGGTCATACCTATTGGACATATGGGAGACCTGTGACACTACCCTCTGAACCTGAGCCCCTCACACTCTGCTGTGCATGGGGAACAGCTACCTGAACTTCACATTTACATGCCCCAGTCTGCATGGGCAGCTGATCAGACACCTATGTGTCACACAAGTATCGTCTCCTATGGTCACATCTCCAGTGGCATGCTGAGCCCCTACCAAGAAACTCCACAGCAGTCCTGGCGACTAATCCACAGCACACTGACACAGAGGCAGACACCTGAGGGGCAAATCACTGTGCACAATGTGTCCACTGATACACGGGAGTGGGAGTACAGAGTGTATTGTATGGCCTGGAGTAGGCATGACTGTCCAGCCCCACATGAATGAGGGATGAGCCCTGGACTGTAGGCAGCTGGCTAAGTATGTGTGACACACGTCATATACATACTCCTGGGGCCCAAACATTGTTCCCACCCGCAGCATGGGTGTGTGCCAGGTACCCCAGCCACATGTGGTGGATCAGCTCAGCAATTGGACCACAGATCAAAGTAACACGCTGAATACATGTCAGAATACAGGCATTGTGTAAGCAATGGACCCACCCATGATGCCCACCACAGAGTCAGGGAAACAGATGCTGTCTCCCACCTTGAGTCAAGCAAACTGCAAGGACACAGTCCTAAGTGACAGGATTCCCTGCATGTAAGGGCCACACCTGGGTATCAGATGAGGAGTGGGCAGTGCACAATAGAGGGACATGGCTCCTGGACAACATGACTGCTGTACTGTGGCAGTTCAACCTGGCCCGAGGAGGGCACATAACATGTTAGACAGAGTACACAGTGCAGTCTTTGACTCACCCCCTCCTTGCTGCTCTCTGGCCTTCAGCTGCCCATCCAGGTCTGGAAAGACCACCGCCAGGATCCTGAGCATGTGGGGGTCAGGGTCCGTGTTCCGCCCCTCCTGCGAGGAGGCGACAGCTTCAGCTGGACCCGTGCAATCCTCCGGGTCCAGCCCCGAAGGTCCTGCCACCTCTTTTGGCAGTTGCGGATCCGGCGCTTGTAGACCCCCACGGACCGGACAGCCCGGACGATGTCCTTCCAGATCTCATGCTTCCGATGGGCAGAAGCCTGTCAGGATGACAAAGTGATAAGGACATTACTACACATGCAACATATCCGTGCATGACACAGTTGCATATACATGTCGCAATCACAGGGGCACATGGTGTACCCAGGCAGTGCACGGCTGCCCATGGACAGTTTTCCAGAAGTCACTACATGGTATCATAGCATGGGGAGTAAAACCCTGTTCAGAAGCACTGTCACTGCACCATACCTGTCCAGTGCAAGTCACTACACACTATGGGGGTGACAACTACTCAGTGAGCCTGCTAGCCAGTGGTGTGCTGACTCTCAGCCTTGCTAGTCAGACAAAATGCACATTCAGAAAGGCAGTGCACAGAACACTCACCTGCTCCCCTGGTGTCCCATACAGCTTGCTGTACTGTGGAAGTAGGCTGTCCAGCAGGGCCTGGTTCTCTTCAAGGCTGAAGGCTGGGGCTCTCTCCACAGTACGTGCCATTGCAGGGTCCAGAGGGGCAGAGACAGCAGCAGTGCAGTGGCAGATGTCGTCCTGGAGCATGTAGTGCAGGCAAGTGGGCTCTCAGGGGAACATGCAGCAATATATATGTGCTGGAGAGGCAGATACTGTCCCTTGTGTCCAAAGTGATAGGTCCAAGTCGTTTGCATCTTCTGAATCTGGCCAATCCATGGAATAGCAGCACCAAAACACGCCCACAGCATCCTTCAAAATTTCAACTTCATGACATACATGATTTTGCAACATTGTTGTGGGTGACCAACTGATTTTCCAGCAACCGACTCGTTCGAATATCCGAAAACGCGTCCGTTGCCAGGCAAGCCCATTGTCAATGGGTGCGCACCGATCGGTCCATTGAGGTACAACGCGCACAGGGGTACAACGCGTACCCGCACACATTGAAAGCAATGGGCCGGCCGGAGGCACCGATCGGTCCATTGCAGTACAACGCGCACAGGGGTACAACGCGTACCCGCACACATTGAAAGCAATGGGCCGGCCGGAGGCACCGATCGGTCCATTGCAGTACAACGCGCACAGGGGTACAACGCGTGCCCGCACACATTGAAAGCAATGGGCCGGCCGGAGGCACCGATCGGTCCATTGCAGTACAACGCGCACAGGGGTACAACGCGTACCCGCACACATTGAATGCAATGGGCCGGCCGGAGGCACCGATCGGTCCATTGCAGTACAACGCGCACAGGGGTACAACGCATACCCGCACACATTGAATGCAATGGGCCGGCCGGAGGCACCGATCGGTCCATTGCTGTTCAACGCGCACAGGGGTACAACGCGTACCCGCACACATTGAATGCAATGGGCCGGCCGGAGGCACCGATCGGTCCATTGCAGTACAACGCGCACAGGGGTACAACGCGTACCCGCACACATTGAATGCAATGGGCCGGCCGGAGGCACCGATCGGTCCATTGCTGTTCAACGCGCACAGGGGTACAACGCGTGCCCGCACACATTGAATGCAATGGGCCGGCCGGAGGCACCGATCGGTCCATTGCTGTTCAACGCATCACTGTACATGTGACTGGCATATGTCAGCATGCCTGTCTCAGATGGACATATGCCAGCCACAGATAGCTCCCAGGGAGTGAGGGGCACACCTACATCACGACAGCCTGTCCACACCTTATCATGAAGGCATGTAAGGCTGCATTTCCTATTGTGTGTATGTTGGTGTACATGTTGTCCTGTGGGTGTCACCTGTGGGCAGCCACCCCCAGGCTGTGCACGTGTTCATGGGGACAGGATCCTGGGTGTTACGTGTACGTGACCACTGTGATGTGCAACTGTTCATATCTGTGCATGTGCCATGGTCACATTTCACAGTGGTGTTTGTGTATGTCATGTCACATACCCCGTGAGTCCCATGTGGGACGGTATGTTTGAGCCAGGGTGTCCCAGTGGCACAATAGTGATGGCCCTCCACAGTCTTTGTGCATGTAGTGTTTACAATGTCTCTGATTTCATGTGCACAATGGGAGACAGTCTCCACATCCACGTTGTGTGTGCATGGACTCTGATGTTGTGCGTGTGTGTCACAGACGTCCATGGCTGTCCTGCCATGGCAAGTGTGGCCACTACCTGTGGGGGTCATGTTTGTTTTGTTGTGGTGTACACACGATACTCCAGGTGATGCCAGTGTCCATGTGGCATTACAGGGTCCCTGGGAATGTGCCTGTCGTTGAGCTGTGGTGCCTGGGGCACATCTGTCCTCACATGTCACTGGGGGGTGACTGTGACACAGCATCATGATATCCAATGGGCCAACCTGGGACAAATTGATGCCACCTGTAGGACCGTGTTGACAGATGTTGGCCATGTATGTACCATACATGTCGTTCCGGTACTGCACACTTCATGTAGTTGTGCCTCATGATGATGTATGTTGGGATCTTGAGTGTGTTCAATGCCGCATATGTGGGGTGACTGACGATCTTGCTTACTTCTCCTCTGCACTGCAGGGCTCCTGCTGTCCATCGGCCATTCCCAGACCTGGCAACGATGGTGGAACGGGACAGCATCCGGCGGTACCGCTTCACCAGGCAGCTGATTGAGGATTTTGCAGTGCAGTTGTCCCCACATTTGCAGCCTGGCCGGCCGTATCCTACAGCGCTGACCCCCAAGGTGAAGGTGATGGCAGCCCTACACTTCTTTGCCACCGGTACCTTCCAACATACTGTGGCGTCTGCTGGTGGGATGTCACAGACCATGTTCAGCCGTGTGCTCCGCGATTTCTTGGCGGCAATGTTGCTCTTCCTGAACCGGTACATCTATTTCCCTAGACTGCGACGACTCACTGACGTGAAGAGTGACTTTTATGCCCTGGGGAGGATGCCGCATGTCATTGGCTCCATTGATGGGACACATGTGGCTTTGGTACCACCACAGGCCCAGGAGCAGGCCTACAGGAACCGCAAGCACTACCACTCGGTCAATGCACTGGTGGTGTGTCTTGCAGACATGACCATCACACACGTGTGGGCCCGTTTCCCTGGTTCAGCACACGATGCCTTTGTGATGAGGAGTAGTCGCATCCCCAGGTTGATGGCACAGATGCAGAACCAGCGTGCCTGGCTTGTCGGTGTGTACTGACTTTGTGCCATTGTGTGTGATCTGATCTGTAGTATTCCGCCCACTTTTCCAAGTCAGCTGATGTGCACTTGTCTGTCCGTAGGTGACTCGGGATACCCCAACATGCCGTGGTTGCTGACACCCCTCAGGAACCCTGTGACACCTGCCCAGATGCGCTACAATGAGGCACATGGTCGGACCAGGAGAGTGATTGAGCGGACCTTTGGTCTCCTGAAGAGCCGCTTCCGCTGCCTGGACAAGACCGGAGGGTCCCTCCCATATGCCCCTGCGAAAGTGTGCAAGATTATCATCGTCTGCTGCATGCTCCACAACCTGGCAGTGCGGAAGGAGTTGCCTCTCATCCAGGATGACGATGACCAACATCCGCCACCTGTGGAGGATCCTGGCCTGGACACGATGCCAGTGACGATGATGATGATGATGGTGATGGTGATGTCCGCACACAGCTCATCACCAACTTCTTTAGCTGAATGTGAGTATCCTGAGGTGTCATGTGAATGATGTGAGTTGGCATGATGTGTGGGTGGTGCTCTGGTGCTGTTGGAGTGTGTCCATGGGCTACTTGACAGGATGTGTGTTGCGATGTGTGGTGACAGGTGGGCTGTACTCCCCAACAGTGTTGACATGCTAACTTGGTTCTGGGTGGGTATCTTGTAACATGTATTGTGCATGAGTTTTGCTGTTCTGTCCTGTACTGCATTGCTTTTGACTGTGTGTCATTTCTGTCCTTCACAGGGTACTTTCAGATTCGTTTGGTCAACTGTGTCCACCGACGACGTGATTGCACATCCAGGCTGGTAGCTGTTGTGTCCCTACAGGTGATGTGCGCCACACCCATGGACTTCCTTCTGTCTACAGTTGTTGACTGTGTGCCCGCTACCAGGTGGGGTTACCTTGCATCTGTAGTGGTTACGGCATGTTGCTACTGTGTAATAAACCTGTGCTTCACTTAGTGATGTGCGTTGTCTGTGGTCACACATTTGACTGCCATTTGCTTACTGCACCTGTGGGCTACTTGACTACAACTGGGAATGGGTGTGGTGTCTGTGCATTGCACCGTCTTCCCTGGCAACATCAGTGTAGGCAATGAGTCAGATGGCCTAGGTGTGTATGTGTTGTGTAGCCCTGGTGGTGTGTCTCCCTCATATGTGTCACGTTGCCTGTACTCACATGCCTGTGTTGTCCTTGCTGTTGCAGTTCGCATACACTGTGTAATTTTGCAGTTCATCATCCCCATAACAGCACCCACGTTGGAATCACGACAGAGGCAAGTATGGTGTATTAGTGTGTTTATTGTGATAATAGTGCATAGGATGGATTGTGCTGTACATGAATCTTGCAATCCCAAGTTCCTAGATGAATAGAAAGTCCAGGTAGACAGGATCCCCAGTATCGGGGCCACAGTTGTCTGACACATTGTTCCAACTTGTACTCCCCATGCAATGTGTGGGAGTAGTGTTGCCATCAACAGGGTGAACAGTCTGTGCACAAAGGCGAAAATCCAGAACAGGTTCAGGCTTCCTGGGAGTTGCGCTTGGCCATCAGCCTCTCACTTTCCCCTCCTCGGACGATCCCTCTTCTTGGGGGGGCCCTCAAGTGCAGGCTGCTGCGGTGCAGGGGACTCTCCGCCAGAGTCCTCCTCCCTCCCTGTGGCAGTTGCAGTTTGTTCGGTACCAGATGTTGTTGGCACACAGGGAGGTGTGGACTGGTTGCTGTTCATCTGGCGGAGGCATTGTAAAATGTCCCTGTGCACCGCCGTCATCTCATGTAGTACATCCCACTTGGACTCCACGCGGGTCATGTGGGAGTCCACACGTGACATGTGGGAGTCCACACGTGACATGTGTGACTCCACATGGGACATGTGGGAGTCCAAGCGGGCATGATGGGCAGCCTGCTGCTGTTTGATGTCTCTGAGGAGCCCCACTACCTGGCTGAGCTCTCCGGTGCTGGACTGGTACGCATCAGCTATGCGTACCAGTTGTGGGTCTTCATGCACACCAGCAACGTCTGCAAGCAGCGACCTCTGTCTCCCACCCCTCCCACCACCCCTGCTGACATGTGCAGTGTGTGCAGTTGCACGCACAGATAACCCTGGTCCACCTTGGGGGTTGGTGGTGGTGGTGGTGTCCATGGCCCCAGGTTGGTCCAGGGTCACTGCGCTGGTGTTGTTCCTTATTCTGTCCATGTCGGCAGGGATGGTATTCGTGGTGACAGTCGTTGGAGGGGTGGGTGCAGGGGGTGCAGCTGGTGGACCTGCTGGTGCTGCAGCTGGTGGTCCTGCTGGTGCAGCATGTTAACTTGCACCGGATGTGCCAGGTTGTTCTTCATCGTCCGAGGAGGACAGAGGCTGTACGACGCCAGTGAGCTCGGCATCCTCTTGAGCCTGGGACTGGGACTCCTCAGCGTCTGCTGCTGTGTCCCTATCATCACCTGTTTTTGGGAGACACAAACAATGTATGTCATGTTTCTGCAGGCATCAGTGGTTGACACACCTGACAGTTGTGACTGTGCCTCGGGGTGCGGGCCTGTACATTGTATTGTCCTAAGTCGTCACAGTCAGGGGTTGATATTGGTGTGGCACATTGTCCTGCATTATTTGGGCATTTCTATGTATTCTCTGGGGTGTGAACATGGTCTGCATTGATTGTGTTTGGTTGACAGCCAGACCTCCTTCCCACCCACCCACCCACCCAGTCAGTTATCCCACCATGGAACGTGCTTGCATTGCAGGGAGTGTAAGTTGTCTCTCAGGATGTCAGTCAGTGGTGTCCTGCTGTTTGTTGGTGCACAGTTGCCAGCAGGGCCTTGTGCTCCCCACAGCAGTAGCCAGTGTCAGCCATCTTGTGAGTCCTTCTCCACTCCCTGTGATGTGAGCATGGTTCAGGGTGGTGTTGATGGGCCAGTTGTGAGGCTGAGCAATGTCTGTGACTACGACTCCCATCATGCTATTGCCTCCACCCCCTTCCCAGCATGCCCATGCTTCCTTCCTTTTGACTCTGCTTCCCTGTGGGGTGGGCTGGCTGTGCTGACAGGATGGCTGGGAGTGTTGTCCTGGCAGTTGTTTGGCTAAGAGTCCCAAGAGTGTCCCTGTGCTTCACACAACATAACCCAGGGTGGTGGTGCTTTGTGGGATCTTGTGTTAGGATGGAGGGCATTGCATTCTACCAGGTGGGTACTGTGGAGTTTGTGTTGGGGGGGTGTGAGGGGAGGTGCTGGTGACTATGGTCAGTGCTGCAAGTCCCCCTTCCCACCCAGCCAGCCAGATATCCCACCATGGAACGTGCTTGCATTGCAGGGAGTGTAAGTTGTCTCTCAGGATGTCAGTCAGTGGTGTCCTGCTGTTTGTTGGTGCACAGTTGCCAGCAGGGCCTTGTGCTCCCCACAGCAGTAGCCAGTGTCAGCCATCTTGTGAGTCCTTCTCCACTCCCTGTGATGTGAGCATGGTTCAGGGTGGTGTTGATGGGCCAGTTGTGAGGCTGAGCAATGTCTGTGACTACGACTCCCATCATGCTATTGCCTCCACCCCCTTCCCAGCATGCCCATGCTTCCTTCCTTTTGACTCTGCTTCCCTGTGGGGAGGGCTGGCTGTGCTGACAGGATGGCTGGGAGTGTTGTCCTGGCAGTTGTTTGGCTAAGAGTCCCAAGAGTGTCCCTGTGCTTCACACAACATAACCCAGGGTGGTGGTGCTTTGTGGGATCTTGTGTTAGGATGGAGGGCATTGCATTCTACCAGGTGGGTACTGTGGAGTTTGTGTTGGGGGGGTGTGAGGGGAGGTGCTGGTGACTATGGTCAGTGCTGCAAGTCCCCCTTCCCACCCAGCCAGCCAGATATCCCACCATGGAACGTGCTTGCATTGCAGGGAGTGGAAGTTGTCTCTCAGGATGTCAGTCAGTGGTGTCCTGCTGTTTGTTGGTGCACAGTTGCCAGCAGGGCCTTGTGCTCCTCACAGCAGTAGCCAGTGTCAGCCATCTTGTGAGTCCTTCTCCACTCCCTGTGATGTGCGCATGGTTCATGGTGGTGTTGATGGGACAGTTGTGGGGGGGCAATATGTGTGACTGCGACTCCCATGATGCTATTGGCTACACTGACTTGGCCAGCATACACAGAATTCCTTCCTTTGAGTGGTCTTCACTGTGTGTTGGTGTTGTTGTGGTGGCTACATGTGTGGATGTGTGTGTTAGTTCTATTTGTGCCACTGCCTAGCTGTAGTTGTGGTTGTGTTTGTACATGTGTTGGCACAGTTGGATGTGACTTTTTTGATGGCATGTGTTGTGTTTATCTGACTGACATACACATTTTGGGATGATTCTGTTCTAGTTGCTGTGTAATTGCTATGAGTGCATGGTTTGACTCTCCCCTTGACAGTGATGTGTGTGTTTTGTGGCAGTTTATTGTGTACATTTGTTGTGTACTCACCAGGCTCTGGGATGTTCTCTAGTCCATATACGCTCACTGGCGGAAGGATGGCCCGCACCTTCTCCTCCCAGGGCCTGAGGTATATTGGCTTGGCAGGAGGGCCACTGCCGGTGTGTTGGCTGTTGATGTAGTCTATCTTCAGCAGGTCCCGTACCCTCCTGCGCACGTCATACCACCTGTTCTGGATGTCCGTCTTTGTGCGCCGACATGGTGATTGGGCGTTCACCCTGTTGATGATCCTCTCCCACATCTTGGTTTTCTGCGACATGGGGGTCTGTTGGACCAGAGTGCCAAACAGCTGTGGCTCCACCCTGAGGATCTCGTCTACCATGACTTCCAATTCACTATCTAGGAACTTGGGATTCTTCTTGGGGGGCATGGTGATGGTTGGTGATGGTGGGTGATGTGTGTGTTGGTGTGCAGGTGAGGGTGTGTGGGTGTGTGTTGTGCTGGGTGTATGTGAGGTAGGTATTTGTTGGTGTGCTGCTGGTGTGTGGCTTGTGTGAGGGATGAGCTGTGGGTGTGTGGTTGCTTTCTCTTGGGTGCTGGTAGTGGAATGGCATTTGCAAAGGCTCATGGTAGTGATTTGTGTCCTTTATATAGGTGGAGTTGTGGGTGTGTCTTTGTTCTCTGTCCCCACCCCCCCAGTATTTATTGGCTTGGTAATTGCTTGTTTGGCCTTTTTTGGTTGATTTTTCCTTTGTGCTGTTTGTGTATGTTGGAAACGTTCTTGTGACCGAGTCGGACCGTGCATTGGTCTCGTACGGTGTTTTCCGTTTCGTTCACGCTGTGTTTGTGCAGTTTTGTATGCTGCGTACGCGTCGGTCGCGGTGTATTGTGTTGCTTCGGCTCGGTTTTGTATGCGTGTCGGTCCTACGGCTTGTCCTCCGTCCGACTCGGTCGTGTTTTCGCGCCTTGCATCGTACTTTGCGGGTTGGAGTTGGCGGGTACGATTCGGTCGGATTTGTTCCGGGTGCGTGTCGGTCGGTTGGATTCGCGTGTTTTTCCGGCCGGATTGCTATTTTCCGAGCGGCTCGGTCGGTCGGCTTGGTTTCCTGACGTGTCGGTCGGATTTATCGCGGCTTGCATCGTACTTGGCGTGTCGGGCGCCACTGGTACGTGTCGGTCGGTATTTTTACCGGATCCGAGTCGGTCGGTGCTTTTTCCGGCCCGAATCGGAATCGGCCCCTTAGCGTTTTGCGATTCTCAAATTGCGATTCCCAAAAAATCGCTATTTGAGAATCGCAAAAGGACATTTTGATACATATGGCCCTAGGAGATTTAAAGAAAGGGGATTCAGAAATAAGATCATCTCGCAGGCAAGTGCCAAATTGACACTGTATTCAGGTCAAGCCTATTACATCCAGGAAACAACAGAGACGCTGATGAATCTGATCAGATCAGATTCATTACTATGTATTCGAACCAGTCATACAAAATCAGAAAACGTTTCAATAAAAACTGGCATTTCCTTAAAACAGATCAGATTCTAGACAAATATCTACATGAGTCACCTCAGATAACATTCAGGAGAAGCAGATCCCCGAGGGATAGCCTTAGTCAGAATATGATCACATCAATGCAACCACCAGGGAGTAACAGCAAAGGCACTAATGGTTTTACTTGTTGCATGCGGTACAAAGCATGCATCAACTGCTCCAATCAAAGTCTCTAACTGCAACAGGGAATACACCATCAAGGGCAAATATGATTGCAATACTGACTTCTGTGTATACTGTTTGATCTGCCCATGTGGCAAATACTACATAGGCAGCACTATCCATAGGGCAAAGAAGAGAGTATTGGAACACAAACAAGCTATCAAATGTAATGATGAGCATTATCCAGTAGCCCGACACTTCAAAGAAACGCATTATCAAAATCAAAAACTGTTGTCATTTGTAGTCCTAGATGCCATATCACCTCAGTTAAGGGGAGGGGACAGAGAACGCAGACTAAGAATTCTTGAGTCCAAGTTCAAAATAGACTTTGAAACACACACACTCCAACAGGCTTGAACTTGAGTGAGGAAATGTTGGTACATTTAGGACTTTAATGTTTCATTGTGATGGAATTTTTGATACTGTCCCTTAGCCTTTCAATACCTACTTTTTGAGCAAGTGTTATTTGTATTCCTCTACATAGCTTCCAGATGTATATATATTTTGTTTTTAGAGCTGTTTATTTAATCTAATTCTAATAGTATTTTTACTTTTTTATTCTTTCACTCAGGTTTGAGCACTGCATGACACAGAAGAGTAGCCAGATGAGCACAGCACCCACTTTTGGGGTTTGCACCTTGGCATAGATAAGAACGAGATGTACAAGCCCACATAGGCAAGATGGACCAATGGCATGGAAGTCATGTATCAGTTCTCACATACAGAGAGGCATTTGCATGCTGGTAGAAGCACAGAGGTCACTTCTTTCTCTTTTCTAGTACAACACTTTACCTCTGTGACTTTTTTTGTCTGCAGTACGTTTATTTGCAAATGCCAACTTGGGCAGGATGGCAGAATACTTTTAACATGGAGGTATCAGAACTGCAGATATTTTACCCATGTGGTGGGATAGATGTAATTTCATGCAGTCTGCCACGGGCTGATAAAATTAAAATTAAAATGAATATTGCACGCTCTTCCAGCAGGCATTGTTACCACTTATTATGTAACAGTTGGCCATCCCCTATGGGGGTTAATCGACATGAGTTAATAACAGTATGTCATACATAACTGCTGTATGACAGACATACTCGTACGAAAGTTCTGAATTAGTTTACTGCAGGTAATAGGTTACCAATATAGCTCAGACCTACATACATTTGTAAAGACTCTTGAATGTGTGGCTAACATTTTTCATGTATTAGTATGCAAGTGAGTCCCATTTTTTTCGGGTTTTTCATATGTTTCTCATTTTCTGTTATGGAATCAATTACATTGTTTAACTATTGTTTAATGCCAATGACCGATATACGAATATTGAAAGCTACATGTATTGCAAATATATACTTTTATGAGATAAAGCTATTTGAGGTACCCATGTTTAAGTTGGCGACCACTCTTCTGTGAAATCTTTGCAAAAGGTAGTCCTACCTTTATGAAAATGACCATAACATTGTAAATGGCCTTTGACAGCTCTGTCTCGATACCGTGAATAAGGCTACGGCCGAAATGCGTTGGTGAGACAGCACGTTTTGATTAAATAATTTCAAGCATCCCTGTTTTGTCCTGGTGTTTCTCTATTGGTGGAGACGTGGTGTTGGCATATTGGGCTTCCAGAGCCCGACCAGGACTGCCGTGACACGCAGCCCCAGGTCTCCGGATTTCGTGGATGTGGGATATATATATATCTGCAGGACACTGGGGATTTCCTGAGAAAGATTGAATCTGTAACGTGGCAGGATGACTTTCTGTTGATAACTCTTGACGTCACCGCCCTTTATACTAGTATACATCACATGGATGGCTTTAAAGCAGTTGAACACTTTTTACGGACAAAACCACTCTATATGCTGAAACACAACAAAATGCTGTCTGACATGATCCTGACATGTTTGAATAACAACTACTTTCTGTTTCAAAGTCAGGTATTTCAACAGATGAGGGTGTGGCGATGGGGGCCTGCTTCTCCCCAGTTACGCATGTTTGCACATGGGACTGTGGGAGGAGCAGGTCCTTAGGGCAGTTTGGTCACATTTTGAGCAATCACTTAGTGGCCTGGTATCGTTATATTGACGATTTATTTCTCATTTGGAAAGGGTCAGAAACAGCAGCTAATGTGTTTATCAAGGAAATTAATGTAAATAATCTCAACCTTGAATTTACAGCAAATATCAGTAAGGTATCCGTAAACTTCTTGGATGTAGAGGTGTACATTAAGGACAACTGTTTGGAGACTCGGTTACATCGTAAAGCCACAGCGGGTAACACGGTTTTACATGCCACCAGCCACCACCCTGACCATCTGATACGCAGCATCCCATATGGGGAGATGCTGCGTATCAGACGCATTTGTAGTGTGGATGCTGACTGCGTGGAGGCTCAAAAAGAAAGTAAGCAAAGATTTTTAGCTAGAGGCTATACTGCTAATATGCTGGATACAGCGATTAGAAAAGCCAACACTATTGCTCGCTCTGTAGCACTGGGCTGCAGCCCAAGGCAGGCTGTGTTGCCCAAGAGCCCCAGTATTACTATTGAGCCTCCCAGACTAATCACTACGTACAGTCGACAACACAATAAATTGTGCATGATTTTCAATAGAAATTGGTCGGTTGTTCAGAGTGCTTCAGTAATTGGTGGCACCCTACCCAAAGCTCCAGTACTGACTTTCCGCAGAGCACGCTCTATGAGCGATATGCTTGTCAAGAGTAGCCCAGAAATAACCTCCAACAGTTCCTGGTTGCAAACTACTAAAGGCTTTATTAAATGTGCTTCATGCAAAGCCTGTAAACTGGGTAGAAACAAAACATCATATAAAATCCCGTTCAGTGAGGTCCCTGTGGTTATCTCCAAAAAATTGACTTGTAAGACTGAGTTTGCTCTTTATGTGCTGGAGTGTACGTGTGGCCTGCAATATGTTGGGAGTACCAGGTTGCAGGTCCACAAGCGTATACTCCAGCACATGAGAGCTATCAATAACAACGATGCAGCATATCCAGTGGCTAGGCACTTTAAAGAAATCCATGATAGTTGCCTAGACCACTTGAGTTACTTCGTGGTGGACATGGTGCCTCCACTTCGCCGTGGTGGTGACCATGAAGCCCTGCTGAGAAAGCTAGAGACGAGGTATATCCTCAAACTAGATACGAAGACCCCGAATGGGCTTAACTCGAGTGAGGATCTTTTTACTTGTCTCTGACATATCCCCCAGATTTGTATCAGTTTAGTGATTGTTATTAGTTCTGTGTTTTAGATATTCATCTGATCCCCGAATACAATTAGTATACGGGTGACAACACGACTAGATGTATTATACTATATGATAAATTATTTTTCTCTTTTTCACCTCACTCCTCTTGTTTGATTATTATGTTCAGACGTTAGATTAGAGGGAAGATTAGATATAGTGCCCAGTAGGGGCTTTTTTCAGATGTTTTAGGAATCATAAAATTGGTCATGCTTACTCCAAATGCTATTGTAAATTTGGAGAAGATCCCCCAAATAGTCAAACAAAACTAACGATTTCCTCTAGCGCCAAGACACCAGGGATCGAGTGTCAAGGTTATTATTTTAGATATTTATGGTGCAATAAGTATTTATCATGAATTTTAGAGTGGTTTTAAAGGTTGTTTGATATTAGAAAAATGGATGAGTATTCTAATCATATTATGTGATTTTATATTCTTTGTTCAACTACACAATTCCTAGGGGTTATGATCTGGAGGAGGGACCGTCAAGTTAACAAAAGATAGTATGAGTTCCATGACCCATTATAGGTATGATGCAGTATGGTTTTATTGTTATCATTGCACCTACGTGGATGAGTATTGTACCTTTGTATTTATTTATTTTTATACATCTGTTATTGGTAGGTTTGTTGTAATTCTCCTTGTCATTTAATCTTTAGTCTTGATGATGGAACTTTCCATGACATTACCTGCGATATGACAATTGCACATTTGCACTGAGCCGCATCATTTTGCACTATTGCGTGTACTTAGTACACTGCTTCAGAGGCATTATTTTGAGCATAGGCTTTGCCGTCTGGATATGAGGATTTTATAATGCATTATGCATTTTATTTAGGTAATCCAACCCATTCGTGCTTCTGGCCCCATTAGGGGGATATATCTTTAATTTGCCTACTTTGCACATGTTGTTTTTTGCACTATTGCAGTTTTTGCACGTCCATCTAAAGTATATGACAATTCAATGCCACCAATTACAATTATGATTGTGAAATATACATGCAATGTCATGTTAAAATATGTTTTCTATATCTATTGGCCCTGGGTCACGTGATGTTCATTACTTGCACTTTAAATTTGGTGGCTCTCCCTGACAGTGTCATGTGATCAAGGCCCTTTGCTTTGGGGCCGAAACGCGTCATGGCGGTGCGTGGTGCCAATATGGAATAAATATCTTTTGCACGCAGCTTTTTGGGTCCGTGTTCGTCTTTCCTGATAGTCTGGATGTTCCAAGACGGAGTTCTTTGCATATATATATATATATATATATATATATATATATATATATATATATTACCTACTGGCGGTCGCCAGTAGGTAGTTATAGTTAGGACCACGTTGCCATAGGAAAAGCATTTTTGATGTGCTTATAACTTTGGCGTCGTTTGACGAATCTTTACGAAATTTTCCAAAAAGTTCCTCTTTTCAGGTCAGCTGCTATCCTAAAAGTTTGGGGGATTCGTCAAGGGGGCTAAGAAAAAGGGGGTCCCAAAGCGTGTTTTCTCCATGCAATTTGCATAGGAAACTTTAGACAAGGCTACAGGTCAAACTGCTGAACGGAATTACGCCAAATTTGGCACAGAGAAAGGTCTTGGTCCAGAAAGCACGCTTTTGTTTAAATCGGGTAAATCCGTTCAGTAGTTTTAGAGAAATATCAAATTTTCCAGATATCGATATTTCAAGAATTCTGACATCTGATTGGCTGAAGTGTTACGAGCACGAGCTTGCGGCTGATTGGCTGCGAACTGTTGAAACTAGGAAGTGTTGGCAGCCATTTTGTGATTTAGTCCGTCAGCTCACAACTCTCCCTCTACAAGGCATCAGGTCCGTAGTTCTACCTCTGCGAGGCAACACTAAAAATATACCGCAGCTCTGTCTGTGCGAGATACCCCTTTCACAGTCCCTCTCCCCACATCACCAGCTCGCGGCTATGCCTTTAGAAGCGAGTCCGTCGGCTCGCAGCTCTGCGACTGTGAGCTGTGAGCCATTTTGTGACTCAGTCCGTCAGCTCGCATCTCTCCCTCTAAAAGGCATCGGATCCGTAATTCTACCTCTGCGAGGCAATACTGAAAATATCCTGCAGGTCTGTCTGTGCGAGATACTCCTTTTACGCTCCCTCTCCCCACATCATCAGCTCGCGGCTATGCCTTTAGAAGCCAGTACGTTGGCTCGCAGCTCTATGTCTGCGAGCCGTGGGGCCTGCAGCTCTACCTCTGTGAGCCACCTCGTTAGCTCGTAGCTATGTCTGTGCTAGCAGGCCTGTCGGCCCGTTACTCTCCCTCTGCGAGTTAGCCCGTCGGGTTGCAGCGCGGAGGGCTCGCACCTGTATCTGTGCGAGCCAGCCCGTTAATTGATAGCTGTGTGTCTGCTAGCAGGCATGTTGGCCCGTTGGTCTCCCTCTGCGAGTCAGGCCACAGCTCTCCCTCTGCGAGCCGGTACGGTGCTGTGCTTTTGCGAGCCAAATGCTCATAGGTCTCCCTCTGCGAGCTGAGCCCACGGGCCGCAGCTCTTCCTCTGTGAGCCTGCCCAATGGCCCGCAGGTGTCCCTCTGCTAGCCGAATCACAGCTGACACTCTGCGAGCCGAAATTGGGAATATAAGGCGGCTCTAAAAAAAGCCCTTCTGTTTATTAGTTGGAGCTACATGTAAGTGCGAATGCACAGCTTCAGGGTAATCAGGAAAATTTGGTTTCCCTCATCTGTGAAGTGTACTCCATCACTTCTGTAGATATCAGCGATATCAAAACGTATGCTGTTGTTGTAAATCGACCCCATTCTATGGTCTCTGAGGTATGCAGACACAGCTTTGTTGACATTCTTCCTAGATTTTTCAATCTTATGACAAAATTGGTTTGACCATTTCCACTTCTGTCTTTGGCATATATTGGAATTTACAAAGACAGTTTGAGGCAAAAGTAACATCAATTGTCCAAAGGTGTCCTTCATAAGCATTTCCAAACCTACCCAGTCAATGTGCCTAGGTCGTTACCACCACAGTGCACAATCATGAGATCAGGGTGTTGGAGATGCAAACAGGTTTTAACCAAAGGGAGCAATTGGTGCCACTTCAATCCTCTCTGTGCAAACCATTTAATGTACACATTTTGTAAACCTAGGTCTAAGTCAATACGTCTCTGTTCTGCATACCTCTTGCACCAGAAAACATAGCTATGTCCTACAATCCACACTAGCATTTTGAATGTATGGCTAGAAGATATGGATAAATGTCTGTAGCTCATGCAGTCCGTTCGTAGAATAAGAGATATGTTTAAACATGGGGAACTACTTTTCTTTTTACATACAAAACGTTAACGGATTGGGAGATGAAATGTATTGTGTCCTAAAAAGTAGGGTGTATATTAGTTTTGATGAAAAGCATCTTTGTGATTGGTTAATAAAAAAGCAGTTTATACGTGGAGTACATATTATAGGATGAAATTTGCTCAGCTCAACCACACCTGCTAATTGTATTTGGAAGGTGCAGTTCAAATTTGAAAGAAGGGTGAACTTTTGACCTCCACGTGCCGTTAAATGTTGGAGAAAATGTTGCAAAAAAATATCGGTAGGTTTAAAAAAATGTTTAACTTTTAACCTGCACGTGTCGTAGAATGTTCTAGAAAGTGTTGATACAATACCTTGAACTTTTCACCTGTATGTGTCCTTAACAAAACAGTTTATATGGAAAGTTCAAAAATAAGCAATAAAGAGAGGTTTTGCAATCTAAAAAAATAAGGAACTATTCTGATTTGTTCTTTACATGGATTTATGTGTGGAGTAACAGGGAAATTGTGCCATTACTGGTTCCATTCTTGATGAAAGCGGTGCATTACATGTACTGTGTGACAAGAAACGAATTGCATGCGTTTGTGACATTTGAAATCTGCATACCAACTAGGAAGGTAAATTAGAAATTAAGAAGGTGTGTTATGTGCGGGGGTGTATCCCTTTGGCAAGTTCTGCCTCTGTGAGCCAGACATTGTTTTTGCATAGGTGCTGGACGACATCTGATGCAGCTCCATCACCTACGGAGTCTGATGTGTCAGGGGCACACAGCCATGCAGCCATCACCCCGCCACACACACCGGACACAGAACCCGTATGAGGGGAGTTTTGTACCACATTGCCTTCATTGCTGATGTTCTGTGATTGATATGTGTGTGGGCTGCATTGTGGAGGAATTGCCTGTGCACGGATGGCGATGCACACACACATGTTGGTATGTGGAGCAGGTGCCCGTGCGGCCTTGCGCTGCTTGTGCTATCTCACTCCGTCTCTCTCCCTTGCTCTCTCCCGCCCTGTCATAGCAAACTTGTGAAAGCGATGGGTGCGCGGCTCTCAGCGCGGCACTCGAGTACTTCTTAAGTCTTTGAAACACCGAGGGGTATATTCTCAAGGACATATCGCCGAGTTAACGGCACTTTATCGCAACCAAAATGGTGATAAATTTAACGCACCATTCACAAGCTGGAGCAAACAGCCCATATCACCAGTTTACCAGCGATAGCAGCCTCAAAAAGCATCGTCACGGATGAGTCTGGCAAATATTGCTAATGAGATGTAGAGTAGGCGAACACATCCCTTCGCAAGTGTCTCAACCACCAGCAAGATCGTCGAAGAGAGTACAAAACAGGCGATAAGGTGCGTTAGTAGCAGAAAGTTTACACCTGCTCTGAGCTGGTGTAAAGTCGGACTACAACCTGCACTATGAAAGGGAGCCCACCCAGAGCCATACGTGAATGACAACAGATGCAATGGAGCCAACGATCATGCAGCTCGGACACCCAACACTGCTCCAACACCCCCCACCACCAGCCCCTTGTCCGCCATCCCCCCCACACAAACAAATGTGACAGCAGCGTTAGGAAATCTGGAACGTAACAAATTGGCTGATGTCGCACAATTATAGTAAAGAAGATGCATATGAGGTTGGACAAATAAGAATCTCAGTCATCTATGGATTTACATATAAAACATTCTATTTAAACAAAACAACAAAATAAAAGTAGGTACAGGTATGGCGTGTCATCCCTCGACAATTTGTGAATCACAGCCTGCAAGACAAAAAGAAAGATAAGATTGTGCGTCATGCGTCCATGAAAGGAGAGAGAGAGAGAAAGAGTGAGAGAGAGGAAGAGACAGAGAAAGAAAGAGTGAGACAGAGAGGAAGACAGAGAAAGAGAAAGAGTGAGAGAGAGAGGAAGAGATAGAGAAAGAGAGAAAGAGTGAGATACAAGGAAGTGAGAGAGAAAGAGAGAAACAGTGTGAGAGAGAGGTAGAGAGAGAGAGAAAGAGTGAGACAGAGAGGAAGAGAGAGAGAAAGAAAGAATGAGAGAGAGAGGAAGAGACATAGAAAGAGAGAAAGAGTGTGAGAGAGAGAAAGGAAGAGATACAGAGTGAGAGAGAGAGAAAGAGTGTGAGTGACAGAAAGGAAAAGATGGAGAGGGAGAGTGAGTGTTGACACTGTGGAGAAAATCCTTACAGCTCACCTTCCTGCCACCGGTGTGTCTCCAACCACGTGCCGGGACATAGTGGAGTCTTCAAGTTTAGTCATCTGAAACATAGTATAGAATCAGTAATGGCAGAGTGCATACAACTACACACGCCTAATTCTCTGTTTCGCCCCTGCGCACCCAGGCTGCTGCACCCCATCGACTCCCGCCGCCCAGAGGTGTCTGCCCGCCTCTGCGCACCTAGGCTGCTGTATCCCATCCACTCCCACTGCCCAGAGGTGTCTGCCCGCTGCTGTGCACCCAGGCTGGTGCACCCCATCCAGTCCCACTGCCCGGAGGTGACTGCCCGTTCCTGCGCACCCAGAGTGCTGCATCCCATCCACTCCCACTGCCTAGAGGTGTCTGCCCGGTCCTGTGCACCCAGGCTGCTGCACCCCATCCACTTCCACTGCTCGGAGGTGTCTGCCCGCTCTTGTGCACCCAGGGTGCTGCACACTATCCACTCCCACCGCCCAGAGGTGACTGCTCGCTGCTGCGGAAACAAGGCTCTCTGCTCACCTTCCGCCTCCGGCGGGTGTCTAAAAGGGTCCACCACGTGCTGAAGCAACCTCCTCAGGTGCAAGTTGCGTACACGCGGTCAAGCCGAGCTCACAATTCAGAGCGGGTGTTGATTGCAGGATGGCCACGCATCATCGCAGGCTGCACACGCGCTCAGCTCTGGTGGCACTAACTCAGTGGAACTGAGGTCCGTGTCGGGGGGGGGTCGTGAATCTGTGAATCACAGCCTGCTAGACAAAAGCAAGATAAGATTGTGCGTCATGCGTCCATCAAAGGAGAGAGAGAGAGGAAGAGAGAGAGAAAGAAAGAAAGAGTGAGAGGTAGACAGAGAGAAAGAGAGAAAGAGTGAGTGAGAGAGGAAGAGAGAGAGAAACAGTGAGAGAGAGGAAGAGAGAGAGAAAGAGAGAAACAGTGCGAGAAAGAGGAAGAGAGAAACAGAGGAAGAGTGAGAGAGAGAGAAAGAGAGAGAGAGGTAGAGAGAGAGAAAGAAAAAAACAGTGTGAGAGAGAGGAAGAGATAGAGTGAGAGAGAGAGGAAGGGAGAGAGAAATAGTTTGAGGGAGAGAAAGGAAGAGATGGAGAGGGACAGTGAGTGCCGACACTGTGGACAAAACCCTCACAGCTCACCTTTCCGTCACCGGTGTGTCTCCAACCACGTGCCGGGACATAGTGGAGCCCTCAAGCTTACTCATCTGAAACGTAGTATGGAATCAGTAATGGCAGAGTACATACAACTGCACACGCCTAATTCTCTGTCCCGCCTTTGTGCATCCAGGCTGCTGCACCCCATCCACTTCCACTGCCCAGAGGTGTCTGCTCGCCGCTGCGCACCCAGGCTGCTGCATCCCATCCACTCCCACTGCCCGGAGGTGACTGTCCGCCGCTGCGCACCCAGGCTGCTGCACCCCATCCACTCCCACTGCCCGGAGGTGACTGCCCGCCGCTGTGCTAACAAGCCTCTCTGCTCACCTTTCGCAACCTGCATGTAGAAAAGAGGGCCTACCACGTGCCGCTGCAAGCCCCAAGCCCTGGGCCCGCGGACACCGCACCCTGCATGTCATGCAGCCCCGCTCCGCAGGCCACCAGGTCTCACATTTGGTGCTGGGTCTTAATTTCGCCATGGCAGAGGACATACCAGTGCACCGGGCTTTTCATCGCAGCCTGCACACCCGCTCAGCCCTTGCGGTGCCACTAACTCTGTGACCAGCGAGGTGATGCCACGTGGCAGTAGGCCTGCGCTGTCTGATGGCTCAGGCCTACACTGCGGTCCAGCAGGGCACACAAAACCTGAGCTGTCCAGACCGCCGGGACGGGCCATCACTGCAGGCTGCACACCCGCTCAGCAGTTACGGTACCCGTACCTCAGTGGACCGAAAGTCACCGTCCCGTGCCGGTGTGCCTGTGCCGGCCGCGGTGTATCCGGTGCGAGCAACTCTAAAATGGCGTCGAGCACGTGCGCCCGGTCTTTTTTATTGGCAGGGTCACATGTCTTGTGACGCGTGTGCTGGATGGGTGTGGTGTGGGTGTATACTAGCCGTGAGGGAGTGGCTGTGGTGTACTGACAACTAGGGTGTGACCAGCAGATCACTGCAATGAAAATCTGGGCCATGTAGCGTTGTCCTTCCCTGTAAGCGTAAGCAGAGTGGGCTGGCCTGGCGTATGCCAGTCCTGCGTGAGGCTGTGAAGAATGACTCCGGAGCTATGGGCGTGGCTCTGTCCTGGGCTGTATGAGGAATCAACTGATGCGGGTGTCCCTGTTGTAGTGCTGACGTCACCCGGGTCGCAAGCGCCAATGTGTCACTCTGTGAGCCAAGTCCCACAACATGGCCAACATGGAAGGTACGGGGAATCACTGACCCTACATTCATCCATAGTTCCACACATGAAAGATGGTGGACATGACATATCTGTGTGGATATGAATGTTTATTGCACATTCAGTGGAGTGTTGCAGCTGTAGCAATACAGGGCCATGGAAAGTTTAAGTTTCAGTTTTTGGCACATGGAGGGCAGCCAATTAGAGCCAAGCTTGTGTTCAGGGTTAGGCTGCGCCAACATATGTACTTATAGAATTACTTCGCCAATCCCCAAGCACTTATAAATTCACTATACACTCTCCTTGCAGTACTCTAATGATCCAGTCTCTACGTACGTACTTGTACAATGACCGAGAAAAAGTTACTTAACCGAAGTTTTCCCCACTGCCAGAGGTAACATGGTTGCATACGCTGTCCACAGCACAATGTAATGTGGTAGGGCCCAGGGGCGGCATCTTGCATACATAATGAACACACGGACACAGATAGATAGTGGAACTGGGTACGGGCACGTGAGCTCAACTCATTTTTATTACCAGGGTCACATGTCCAGTGACGTCTGTGCTGGATGCGTCTGGGGTGAGTGTAAGCCAGCCCTACGGGAATGGTTGGTGCTGGCAACAAGTACAACAGTAATCATTGGATCAGACACATAGATTCAATCATAAAGGGTCAATGATTTGTGCTGCACTAAGGTAGGGGCAACAGATGTGAAATAATACACACAGGATTGTATCGTAAAGGGTCCATGACTTGTGGTACACTGAGGTAGGGGCAGCAGATGTGAAATTATACACAAAACATTGTATCATAAAGGGTCCTTGAGTTGTGCTGCATTGAGATAGGGGCATCAGAAACATTCAGCGTGTGCGCAGCCAGTGATGATGGATGGTGCGGGCGAGCCGCACTGGGAGCAATGTCTGTTGCCTACTGGACTGAGTCATCTGCAATCGCGACTCGATGTGAATTGTGAGCCCTGCTATCCGCAGTGTAGATCGAAGGCAGTAGTCAGCACAGACATCGAAGAATGCTTTTAGTCACTTCCTGTTTACAAAATTCGAGGACATAGAGTACAATTCTGTCTGCAATAAATAAATCATGTCTCAATTTAAATTGTGAGCTCTGCTAACCGCAGTGTAGGTGTATGGAACAAAAGATGAAACATTTATGGAATACACTGTCGAAATATGTAGGTTTCAGGGACGTTATAGTTAGTTGCCTACTGGACTCTGAAATTAATGAATGAAGACTGAATTTGAATTGTGAGCCCTGCTGAGCACAGTGTAGGCCGGAGGCAGCGGTCAGGAAGGGCCTACAGCCACGTGGCGTTGACTTGAGCTGCATACAGTTAGTGGTAGGTGTGACGCTCAGCGTGTGCGCAGCCAGCGATGATGCAATATCTCTTGCCTACTGGACTGCGTCATCTGCAATCGCGACTCGATCTGAATTGTGAGCCCTGCTGACCGCAGTGTAGATCGAAGGCAGTAGTCAGCACAGACATCAAGGAATGCTTTTTGTCACTTCCTCTTGACAAAATTCGAGGACATAGAGTACAATTCTGTCTGCAATTAATAAATTAAGACTGAATTCAAATTGTGAGCTCTGCTGTCCGCAGTGTAGACTGCCATTCAGTGTTCCTTTGGACTAACCCTGGGCGTAGTTTGCATAGTAGCACTTCACGTAGCTACGTGAAGTACATTTTGAACTACACGTAGCTATGCAAATTGCGTAGTGCGTAGCTGTGTGCTTGACTGCACTGTACAATAATTAACAAAGACATCTTGCACAGTGCAAGTTAAGATAAAATAAGTATCTCTGTCTTTATATGCTAAAATGCATATAGCATTTCACAAAAGTGAAATCAATAAATTAACAAGCAGTGAGAGAGGTGATGATTTTGGTATCCTCCTAACCTAGGGAGAGAACCAAGCAGATGCCTTGAAAACAAAAAGCACATCTTTTGAACGATTCAGTGATGGTCCCATCCTCTTAGGACCACCCCAAGCACAGTTATTGGCAAAAATACAATCCCAACCAAAGGCCCTGCAAAGCATTATGGGACGAGATTAGCAGTGGGCAGTGAATATTATAGTATCCAATATCAAAATAATTCTACAAAGAGCTTCAGTTCCACTAGTCGTTACTAGATGTCCCTCACGAGTCAAATTTCAAAAGCTTCATGAAAGGGTTTCAATGCTTTTGCATTTGACTCGTGAGGGACATCTAGTAACAACTAGTTGAACTGCAGCTCTTTGTAGAATTATTTTGATATTGGACACTATAATATTCACTGCCCACTGCTAATCTCGTCCCATAATGCTTTGCAGAGCCTCTGGTTGGGATTGTATTTTGCCCATAATGTGCTTGGGGTGGTCCTAGGAGGAAGGGACCACCACTGAATCATTCACATGATATGCTTTTTGTGTTCAAGGCATCTGCTTGGTCCTCCCCTAGGTTAGGGGAACCAAAATCATCACCTCTCTCATTGCTTGATATTTTCATTGTCAAAGCTCACTTTTGTGAATTTGTTATATGCTTTTAGCATAGAAAATTGCTTTAACAAAGCATTTGTATGTGTTTAATATACTGCTGCTACGCTACGTTGATTAGCAGAGTTTTTTACTCTGCTACGTGCAATTTGCGTAGTAACACAAACTTTGCATGCTCTGTGAGCATAGCAAAGTATTATGCCCAGGGTTACTTTGGACTTGCAAGATGAAGTTGGTCATTGTATTAAAGCTATAACTGATATAAAACAAGTTCTTGAAGCAAGGATACTAAAAGGATATTATGTAGGTTTTAGGGACGTAATACTTAGTTGTCTACTGGACTCTGCAATAAATGAATCAAGAGTCAATTTCAAATGTGAGCCCTGATGACCGCAGTGTAGGCCGAAGGCAGCGGTCAGCAAGGGCCCACAGCCATGTGGCGTTGAGTTGAGCTGTACAGTTAGTGTCACCTGAAGCAACCAGCGTGTGTGGAGCCTGCGATGATGCGTGGTCCGGGCGGGCCGCACTGGTAGCAATGTCTTTTGCCTAATGAATTCTGTCTTAATAAGTCCACGTGGCGTTGACTTGTGGTGCACTGAGTTAGTGGCACCTGAAGCACTCAGGTTGTGCGCAGCCTGCGATGATGCGTGGTCCGGCCGGGCCACACTGGTAGCAATGTCTTTTGTCTAATGAATTCTGCCTTAATAAGGCTACGTGGCGATGACTTGTGGTGCACTGAGTTAGTGGCACCTGAAGCACTCAGGTTGTGCGCAGCCTGCGATGATGCGTGGTCCGGGCGGGCCGCACTGGGAGCAATGTCTCTTGCCTACTGGACTGCGTCATCTGCAATCGGGACTCGATCTGAATTGTGAGCCCTGCTGTCCGCAGTGTAGATCGAAGGCAGTAGTCTGTACAGACATAAGTCTGTGGTGCTCTGCTGCTGGGTTCGCAGGGGGCCTGTGTCGAGGAGGCCGGCGGTCACGGCGGAGGCCTCATGGCAGGGTGAGGGCTTGCGCCCTGACAGACGCTTTGGCCTTCCCACAAGTGAACCATGCCCAGAGCCCCAGCCTATTTATTCATACTCCTACGCTGGAGTGGGGTACGTTGGACCAGCCCACTCCGCTTCCGCTTCCAGTGGGGAACAACACAGCTACATGACTGAGATCTTCCCCACTGCCTGAGGTAACATGGTTGCGTCTATTGTCCACAACACTACAAGCACCAGCAGTATCTGTCCACATGGAGAGGTTTGTGCTCTGCATAGTGAGGTCTGTTCACCACATCACCGGTACACTTGGTATTGTGTGCATTTTTATTGATGGGTGACTTGCGTCCTTCACACATACTTGGTTGCCACATCTCCCAACAGTCAGCTATTGTGTGGCTGAGGGACCATGCCATTTTGGAGGGTCCGCTGTCGTGTTCTGCGCTGCCTCGGTGGTAGTAGGGAGGGGGTGGTCCGGGGGAGGTCCTGAGGGTGATGGCAGTGGGTGTTGTGGCCTTCTTGGGTGTCGGAGCTGCATGGTCAGTAGCTCTATGACATGTGTTGGTCTTTAGATGTGGTTATGGGCTGGGCTCCCTTTCACACTGTAGGTAGTCGTCCTGCTTTACACCAGTAAAAGGCAGATGTTAAATTCTTACTGCTAACGCAGCTTATCGCCTGTTTTTGGATCACACCCCAGATTTGGCTGCTCGTTGAAAATATCGGGAAGTCGTGTTTTCGTGTTATTTTTGCACGGGAACGCCAACTCTGCATATTATTAGCGTTAGTTGTCGCGAATTTTTTTGCGGAAGCTATTGTTGGAAAACTGGCGATATCGGCTGTTTTCACTAGGTTGAGAATGGAATTATAATTTAAAATCCCTGAAAAAACCATAGGTTTAATGAATATTATAATTAGAAATTAGCATTTTAAAACGTTTGAAATTCACTGAAAAAACCATAGGTTTCAGGCACGTTATAGTTAGAAATTAGCATTTAAAAAACCTTAGAAATTCACTGAAAAAACCATAGGTTTCAGGGACGTTATAGTTAGAAATTAGCATTTAAAAAACCTTTGAAATTCACTGAAAAAACCATAGGTTTCAGGTACGTTATAGTTAGGTGGACATTTCACTCGTACAAAACCATAGAAATTCCACCGTTATAGTTAGTTCAGTTAACTATAACTCGCGCCCCGCAATGCACTGCTCATGACATCACATATTACATCATTCATGGCATGGTCAGTGACATCACTGATGACATCTCAAATGACATCACTGATGACATCACTGATGACATCATCCATGTGATAATCTGATGCACCTCATCACACCCTAATATAACCTTTAATACACCCACTGTAAAATACACACTACCATTTTCGAAACCATCCACACACCAATACCAGTTACTACATACTCACTCACTGATTCCTAGGTCTGCACACACATCCACTGATTCACCTATACAATCACTTATACATGCAGTCACTTATCAATACAACACTATCATATGCACTCATACACCTATTCAGACACACACACCGCCACTCATCCATGGAGTTACTCACACACCTAGTCAGTCATGCAAAGAATAAATCACACTCCCCATTTACTCACCTAAACAGTTATACACACACCACCTCACTAATTCATACAGACAGTAACACATAGTTACTCTCTCATGTAATCAGTGAAACAAGTACAGACTCATCCATACATGCCATTCTCACAATCACTCAGTCTCACATATAGTTATTTATATACACCATCACTCACATATACTTCCTTTTACATATGTAGTTACTCACATATGTACCACTGAGACATCCATTCACTCACCAATACACCCATACACACACTCACCCACCCATACAGCCCTTCACAGATGCACTCTTGAACCCATACACCCAGTGAATCAATCACTCACACATCTATGCACAGTCACACACCTCCAACCCACCCACACACACTCAGTCCCCCATACAAATACTCAAGCAAACAATAAATAACCCATATAGACACTAATGTAGCTACTGACCAACCCATGTAGCAGCTTACACAACAACAGACAGACTGATGCAGACATTCACACAGTTTAGTCACTAACCCATGCATTCAGTAAGACACGTTTAATCAGTCACTTATACAATCAGTTACATACCTCCAAAATCCTCCATCCAGACACTTTTACACCCACTCATTCTTCAATACACCTTGCCATATATATAAAACATATTTAAACTTGACAGAAACACACAGTCACTGGATGATGTCATCAGTGATGTCATCAGTGATGTCATTTGAGATGTCATCAGTGATGTCATCAGTGATGTCACTCACCATGCCATGAATGATGTAATATGTGACGTCATGAGCAGTGCATTGCAGGGGCGCGAGTTATAGTTAACTGAACTAACTATAACGGTTGAATTTCTATGGTTTTGTACGAGTGAAATGTCCACCTAACTATAATGTCCCTGAAACCTATGGTTTTTTCAGTGAATATATATATATATATATACACATACATATCCCGCATATATATGTACATATATATATAACCTACTGGTGGTTGCGCCATTTGAAGAATTTTCATGAAATGTTTCAAAAAAAGTGTGCCCATGATTCTAGCCATGCTTGGAAAGTTTCGGGTGATCCGCCAAGCGGGGGCTGAGAAAATGGGGGGTCAAAAATGGTGCGTTTCCTATGTTAATTCCCATAGGACCTTTAGTCAAAGGTGAAGCCCGAAGCACTGGATGGAATTACACCAAGTTTGGCAGAAAGGAAGATTTGGTTACGTAGATCGCACTCATGTGGCCATGATAACTTTGCAAAAAATAATGAACTTGTGCAGGGAAATGCAGGAAGTGTTGGCAGCCATCTTGGAACTCGCTTCAGCTGACTCCCACAAAAAATGGTATAAAAAAGAAAAGAGGGCAGGATAGGAATACCCTGACTCCTAAGCCTTGGTCTTCGGGTCCCCCGGGACCTTGCCACAGTCTAAAAGCTTTTTTTTTTAAATTGCTGCAACTTTGCCACTATCGTGAATTCACGCAGAAAAATAAAAAACAATGTGCTCTCCTGCACTTGTTTTAATTATAGCCCCCAGGTGGGCCAGGTCCCGAGGGCATGGAAGGATTACTATAAAAATGGAGGGGGTGCACGGGGTGCCCCGCCAAAGGCAAAATAATGCCCCGGGAACCTCCACCTTCCCGGGGCTTCTAATTAAATGCTTGGGGGGCCTCACGAAGCCCCTCAGGCCCCGGGGACCACCACTTTCTTGCGGCTTTTAAAAATAATGGTTGGGGGCACACAGACCTGCTGAGGACCACCTCCTCCTCGGTGCTAACTTAATTATGGAGCGGGGCTTCCTCCCATACCCCATGGACCACCAACTCCCTGGGGCTTTCTTTTTTTTTAAACAAGGAGGGGGCCGTGCGGCCCCCTCCTGGGCTGTTCTCGGCCATGGGGATGAGCACCTACCCGGGGCAGACCACGCAAAGAGAAGGAAGGGGTCATACGTTCCCCGTCCTTGAGCCATACATGGCCCTGGGGACGCCATCCCCAAAGGCCGACTCCTGCTATGTCCCCCAGGGCACCGACCCCTGGGACATAGCTGTTTGCTGTGCCTTGGCAGGAGCTTTGAGAGTTCCAGCCAAGTCAGAGCAAACACTCGGCTTTCAGGAAGCGAGAGCTGAGAAAATGCTCTTGCTTGCTGGAAGTGGAGGTTTCGTCTGTTTCCCTGCCCACTGTCAAGCAGGCAGGGAAACAGACAAAAGGATTGCTCTCACAGACTGTGAGAGCAATGCCAGCTCCCACAGGAGGCGTGGAGCCGGCAGTGCCTGTGGCGGTTGTCAGGCTCCCTCGCGTTCCCACGGAAGGTGAGAAGGGAGAATAAAGAGGCAGAATAAAGGTGAGAAACTAGCATAAAGAGGCAAGATAAAGATGAGAAACAAGCAGAAAGAGGCAGAATAAAGGACAGCAATGAGCAGAAAAAGGGAAAATAGAGGTCAGCAATGAACAGAAAGAGGAAGAATAAAGGTCAGCAAACAGAAGAAAGAGGCAAAATAAAGGTTGTAAACATTCAGAAACAGGCAGAATAAAAGTCACAAATGAGCAGAAAGAGGCAGAATAAAGGTCAGCAACGAGCAGAAAGAGGCAGAATAAAGGTGGGAAACAAGCAGAAAAAGGCAGAATAAAGGCCAGAATTGAGCAAAAAGATGGATGTTAAAGGTGAAAAACAAGCAGAAAGAGGCAAAATAAAGGTCAGCAATGAGCAGAAAGAGGCCAAATAAAGGTCAGAAACAAGCAGAAAGAGGGGTGATAAAGGTGAGAAACGAGCAGAAAGAAGCAAACAAAAAGTCAGCAACATGCAGAAAGAGGCACAAAAGGTGGGAAACGAGTAGAAAGAGGGTGAATAAAGGTGAGAAACTTGATAGAAAGAGACTTGATAATGGTGACAAACAAGCAGAAAGAGGCATGATGAAGGTGAGAAACAAGCAGAAAGAGGCATAATATAGGTCAGAAATGAGCAAGAAGAGCCAATATAAAGGTCATAAACTAGCAGAAAGCGGCAGAATAAAGGTCAGAAACAAGCAGAAAGAGGCAAAATAAAGGTCAGAAACGAGCTTGCTAAGAATTGCTAAGACCTCGTCCATGGCCCGCACCCTTTCTTAACCACTCTGCACAGGGGCCTCCTGGTGCACTACCAGTTGGCGGATGAAGTCCCTTTGGCAGCTGAGGGTCTTTGGGGGTCAAGAACCCCTATTGTTGCCACAAGTAAGTTCCCCACAGTGGGATTGCTGAGATATCATCGGAAGCCCCACCTCCTTTCTCAACTACTCTGCACAGGGGCCTCCTAGCACACTACTGGTTGGGGATGAATTCCCCTTGGCTGCTGAGGGTGTTGGGGGCCAAAAAACCCCTATTGTTGCCACAAGTAAGTCACCCACAGCCAGATTGCTGAGACGGCATTGGAGGCCTAGCCCCCTTTCTCAACCACTCGGCACAGGGGCCTCCTAGTGCACTACTGGTTGGGTGATAAAGACCCCTTTGCTGCTGAGGGTCGTTGGGGGCCAATAACCCCTATTGTTGCCACAAGTAAGTCCCCCACAGTGGGATTGCTGAGACGTCATTGGAAGCCCCACCCCCTTTCTCAACCTCTCTGCACATGGGCCTCGTGGCACAATGCTGGTTTGGGGAGGAAGTCCCCTTGGCTGCTGAGGCTTGTTGGGGGCCAAGAGACCCTGTTGTGACAAGTAAGTCCCCCACAGCAAGATTGCTGAGACCTTGTCAGAGACCCCACCCCCTTTCTCAACCACTCTGCAAAGGGGTCTCCTGGCGCACTACTGGTTGGGAAATGAAGTCCCCTTGGCTGCTGAGAGAAGTTGGTGGCCAAGAACCCCTATTGTTGCCACAAGTGAGTCCCCCACAGTGGAATTACTGAGACTAGAGGTGAGCGCACTGGTCAGACCCTCCAGGATTTCGCGATTTCGCGATTTGCAAAAAAATCGCGAAATCGGCAGTTTTGTAAAAAGGCCGCGATTTTTACAAAACTGCCCGCGAAATTTGGAAAACGCAATCATTTTTTTTTTACAAGGCACTCCAGCTCATTATCTCTGTGCCCTCTATAAAAGCATCTGGACTCGTTTCATCAAGACAAGGTTCGAGTATTGTTAGAACTCGCACCGACCTCTGAACCTAATCTTGAAGAAGCCGCAGCAGCCGTCTCTCGGCGGATCAAATGTTACTTAACGAGGCAGCTGCCCACTTCTGTGGAAGCCTAAGCTGTGAGATGCGCACATACACTGTAAGGGTTTATTAAACTTACACTCGTGTTAATGTATGTTCAAGAAAACCAGAAAAAGTATTTGAAAATCATTTAGTAAATGTGGGATTAAACAATGTTAGAAAATATATAGTATTTCTATTGGAATGTCTCCAGTTCGTCAGTACTGAGCACAACAGCATGTTCTGGAATTTGAATTATATTTTCAGCCATTACTGTATGACACATTCCTGAGACTTCTTGTTCACACCGTGTGTGTTTGTTAGTCGCATTGAATACATGAGAGGCAGCCAGGCATAGAATTCCACGTGCTTTGTGACAAAAAAAAAACCTGGCAAAATATTATTGAAGGATGGTGTAAATAAAACGATCTGCGACACAATATCTATCGCATGCAAGGAATTGGCAGTGCACGAGCATGGTTATTTTTCATTATTTGGAGACTCATAAACATCAAATACTTTGAGATGACTCAAATTACATTCAAAACCAGAAAGGGGGAAGGCGCAGACCCTTGATTACAGTGACTGTAATCAAGGGAAACCATTCCTTGCATACTTCACAGCTCGTGGTGAGTGAGGCAAGGTGACAGGATGTGGCGTTACAGTCAAAACTGCCGACTCTGGAACTGGGGAACTCGGTTCGAGTCTCGGCGTCGGTTCTTCATCCTGTGATTCTGGGCAAATCACTTAAACATGAATATGTCCTTGTGTAAAGTGACTGGCACTCAGGTAAAGCGCTCCAATCAATACCTTCGGATTGAGTTCGCGCTATAAATATGAAAAAGCGCAGAGTCCAAAAGGACCACTACTAAACTTCCCCAGCTACTCTGTTGAAACTTTGAAGAGCTTAATGATGTGAGAGGGTAAGTCTGAGGTGACTATCAGGGTGAGAGGTGTAGGTTTAGCCCACAAGGAAGAAGATTTCTAGTTTGAAATAGTAACACATGTTCTATGAATAGTCAATTTCTACATTTTGCATAGAATTATAGTTGAACTTACATGCCTGAAACAGATAAAATACAGAAGGTAGGCTGAATACAAATTCATATATGATGGACCCCTTTTCTGCGGCAAACGTGTGACTCCTGGGAACACCCCATGCATTGCAGAATTCCTTACATTTTTACTCCCATCACAACACTCCTCCTGCCTGCATCCAAATGCAATCTTGATGAGCTAATGATTACGTCTTCACCTTCAAGGGGAACTGAAACCAGCTTGCTTTGCAGCTCACTTTTCTACAGATCTTTCAATTCGCTCCTCTAGTCAGACCCCCAGGATATTGCGGCATGGATTCACAAATTTGGCGGCACAAGGAATAGTACCAGGGTGTTAGGTGCATGCTCAAGTCGACTTATGAGGACTGAACCAGGTAAGCAGACGGTGACCTCCCTATGCAGTCTGTCTCACTTATTTGGATCAGCCACTACGATCCTGCGCCCTAGGGTGCCTGAGGAAGAGGTGTCCTGCCTCACGGATCCGGGAGGCAGCGGTGCCCCGGCAGAGGTGCATACATGGGCACTAGAACATCCCAGGGAGAAATACAGCTCCCTCCCACGAGGTTAGGACTTGAGCTGTGCTTCCGTGAGAGCTGCAGACACTTTAAACATGCCTATTGCAAAGTGGAATACTCTGCTAAAACAGTTTCCATTGAATTCAGGCTGAAAAGGAATAATTATGAGTAAAATAAAGTGCCGCAAAAATGCCGCTAAATTTCCATATTTGTGCCGCTAAATTTCCATATTTGTACCGCTAAATTTGCTAATCCATGCCGCAATATCCTGGGGGGTCTGACTGGTAAACTCCGCTCCACTGGTGGGTTGGTGGAGTTTTTGCCGAACTCCATGTTCCGTGCAGAGTGACAAAACTCTGCATACTCTGCCAGTGGAGCAGAGTTTGCCACACACCTCTATTTACAATTCACAGACACACTCAGAGACTCATGTACCCACTAACAGAACCATTCAGAGACTCATGCACCCACTCCCAGACCCACTCAGTCATTTACGGACCCACTCACAGACCCATTCTGAGACTCACACAATCACTCCCAGACCCACTCAGACATTCACACACCCACTCACTCACCCACTCAGAGACTCACACATCCAGTAAACTACATATGCAGCCACTCACACACCCACTTTCAAAGGTTACAGTTTGGAAATAAAATTTAAATAAAGGTCAAAATTCACTGAAAAAAAACAAAGGTTACAGGGACGTTACAGTTAGGATATAAAAGTTTTAAAAACGTAGAAATTGTTGAAAAAAAACAAAGACTACAGGGACGTTATAGTTAGAGTCACATTTCACTCGTACGAAACCAGAGAAATTCATCAGTTATAGTTACCTGAGTTAACTATAACTGACACCCCTGCAATGCACTGCTTATGAACTCACATATTACATTACTCATGGCATGGTCATCCCTGATGATATCACTGATGACATCTCAAATGACATCTCTGATGACATGTGTATATATATATATATTCACTGAAAAAACCACAGGTTTCAGGGACGTTATAGTTAGTTGGACATTTCAGTCGTACAAAACCAGAGAAATTCGGCCGTTATAGTTAGTTGAGCTAAGTATAACTCGCGCCCCGCAATGCACTGCTGATGACATCACATATTACATCACTCATGACATGGTCAGTGACATCACTGATGACATCTCAAATGACATCACTGATGACATCACTGATGACATCATCCAGTGACTGTGTGTTTCTGTAAAGTTTAAATATGTTTTATATATATATATATATATATATATATATATATATATATATATATATATATATATATATATATATATATATATATAGGCCAAGGTGTATTGAAGAATGAGTGGGTGTATGACTGTCTGAATGGATGATTTACTAGGTGTGTGACTGACTGTATAAGTGAGTGATTTAACATGTCTTATTGAATGCATAGATTAGTGACTAAACTGTGTGAATGTCTGTATAAGTCTGTCTGTTGGTGTGTAAGCGGTTGCATGGGTTGGTGAGTAGCTACATGAGTGTCTATATGGGTTATTGATTGCTTGTCTGAGTATCTGTATGGGTGCCTGAGTGTCTGTGTGGGTGGGTGGGGTGTGTGTGACTCACTGCATGGATGTGGGAGTGGGTGATTCACTGGGTGTATGGGTTCAAGACTGCATCTGTGAGGGGCTGTATGGGTGGGTGTGTGTGTGTATGGCTGTGTTGGTGAGTGAATAGATGTCTCAGTGGTACATGTGTGAGTAACTACATATGTGAAAGGCAGTATATGTGAGTGTTGGAGTATATAAATGACTATATGTGAGAGTGAGTGATTGTGAGAGTGGCTGTGTGGATGAGTGTGTGCTTGTGTCAGTGATTGTATAAGAGAGTAAATATGTGTTAGTATCTGTGTGAATAAGTGAGATGGTGTGTGTATAACTGTATAGGTGAGTAAATGGGAGTGTGATTGATTCTTTGCATGACTAACTAGCTGTGTAAGTAACTCTATGGGTGAGTGGCGGTGTGTGAGTGTCTGTATAGGTGTATGAGTGCATATGATAGTGGCTGTATTGATGAGTGACTGCATGTATGAGTGACTGTATGGGTGAGTGAGTGGATGTGTGTGTAGACCTAGGAATCAGTGAGTGGGTATATAGTAACTGGTATTGGTGTGTCTATGGTTTCGAGAATGGCAGTCTGTATTTTAAAGTTTGTGTATCAAAGGTTATATTAGGCTGTGAGGAGGTGCATCAGAGGATCACGTGGATGATGTCATCAGTGATGTCATCAGTGATGTCATTTGAGATGTCATCAGTGATGTCATCAGTGATGTCACTGACCATGTCATGAGTGATGTAATATGTGATGTCATCAGCAGTGCATTGTGGGGGCGCAAGTTACACTTAGCTCAACTAACTATAACGGCCGAATTTCTCTGGTTTTGTACGACTGAAATGTCCAACTAACTATAACGTCCCTGAAACCTGTGGTTTTTTCAGTGAATTTCTATGGTTTTTTAAATGCTAATTTCTAAGTATAACGTCCCTGAAACCTATGGTTTTTTCAATGAATTTCAAAGGTTTTTTAAATGCAAATTTCTAACTATAACGTCCCTGAAACCTATGGTTTTTTCAGTGAATTTCAAAGGTTTTTTAAATGCTAATTTCTAACTTTAACGTCCCTGAAACCTATGGTTTTTTCAGTGAATTTCAAATGTTTTTTAAATGCTAATTTCTAACTATGCCTACAGAGGTAGGACATGTGCAGAAAGAGGAAGAAAGGTGCAGAAAGAAGCAAGAGAAATGCAGAAAGAGGCAACAGAAGTCCAGAAAGACGAAGAAAAGTGCAGAAAGAAGCAAGAGATATGCAGAAAGAACCAACAGAGGTGCAGAAAGAGGCCTTGTTGCAAAGTCATCCTGTGCCCCCAACTTTTTGCTGACTGGTACTGGTGGTAACTGACTCTGACTAACAAGGCCCGGAGCCAGTGCTATGCTGAAAGACACTTAGAATACAGTGAAAACACCTACACACACTAGGGTACACTATGGGTTGGGGTACCCCTGTGATTGGCATGACCTCCCCTGTAAGGCCCTAGTACATATTAGAGCAGGGGGATTAAAACTCCCCCTAACTCAGAGGTGCAGAAAGAGGCAAGAGAAGTGCAGAATGAAGAAAAAGAGGTGCAGAAAGAACCAACAGAGGTGGAAAAAGAGGCAAGAGGGGTGCAGAACAGGGTAAGAGAGGTACACAAAGAGGCAAGAGGGGTACAGAAAGAGGCAGGAGGGGTGCAGAAAGAGGAAGAGAACTGCAGAAAGAAGCAACAGAGGTGCTGAAAGAGGCACAAAGGGTGCAGAAAGAGACAAGACAGGTGAAGAAAGAAGGAACAGAGGTACAGAAAGAGGCAAGAGTGGTGCAGAAAGAGGGAAGAGAGGTGTAAAAAGAGGCAAGAGAGTTGCACAAAGAGGGAAGAGGGGTGCAGAAACATGCAAAAGGGGTGCAGAAAGAAGCAAGTGAGGTGCAGAAAGAGGCAAGAGAGGTGCAGAAAGAGGCAAGTGAGGTGTAGAAAGAAGGAACAGAGGTGCAGAAAGAGGGAAGAGGGGTGGAGAGAGAGGCAAGAGGGTGCAGAAAGAAGCAAGACAGGTGCAGAAAGAAACAAAAGATGTGCAGAAAGAAGGAACAGAGGTGCAGAAAGAAGCAAAAAAGTGCAGAAAGACGTAAGAGGGGTACAGAAAAAGGCAAGAGAGGTGCAGAAAGAGGGAAGAAGGGTGCAGAAAGAGGCAACAGGGGTACAGAAAGAAGCAAATGAGGTACAGAAAGAGGCAACAGACGTGCAGAAAGAGGCAAGAGAGGTGCAGAAAGTAGAACAGATTTGCAGAAAGAGGCAAGAGAAGTGCAGAAAAAGAAAGAAATGTGCGGAAAGAAGCAACAGAAATGCAGAAAAAGGCAAGAGAGGCGCAGAAGGAAGCAAGAGTGGCTTGCACACCATTAGTACCAATTTAACACCCACATTTAGCAATAAGTAACAGGTGACCATTCTAGGTTTGCAAAGGGCCTTCCACCACGCTGTAACACTTGTCGCTGCATTTTTGATAACGTTTGAGCTAGAAACAAGGCTTTTTTTGTTCAAATCTGCAGATTAGGGAGCAGATGATGAATTATGTGGCTAATGCGGAAAATGTATAATTGTGCGAAAGTCGGTGCAGCCAAACAGTTGCATAATTCCAGTGGCCCGGCTTATACCTCTGACTAGGTCCACAAGTGCTCCTCAGTGATTCCTTCTTTTTTTGTCTCACTGAGTTAACAGTTGAGCTTCTATGGACACGAGGAAGACTAAACCTGAGGTTACCACTGCACAACACAGACTACCATACCACATACTTACTCTCCATAACACATAATCCCACTCTACATAATTCTTATACACTAAACACCACATACTTTCTTTCCACATAATTTCACTGCACAACATAGCACATAATTCCACTACACACAACGTACATCCACTCCACTCCAAAAAACATTAGTAAAAAACTTTTACATTTACAACGCCAATAGCTCTAAATCTCGCAAATGCGAAACCTATTACATTGCAAACACTTCTTTAACTAGTAGTTGCTTTTGCAGAGTGGTAGAGAAAGGGTGCTGGGCCTCTGACCAGCGCTGAGGAATTCCGCTGCGTAGAACTTACAGGAGGTACCAGGAGGGCTTCTTGGCCCCCAAAGTCCCTCAGGAGTAAATTGGACTTCATCCCCCATCCCGTAGTCTGCCAGGAGGTGTGTTTGCAGAGTGGTGGAGAAAGGGGGGCATGGCCTCCGAAGACGTCTTAGCAATCCAACTGTGTGGGACTTACTGGAGGTAACAAGAGGGTAGTTGGCCCCAAGAACATCCTTGGGGGCCAACTACCCCTCCTATTACCTCCAGTAAGTCCCACACAGCAGGGTTGGTAAGTTCTCATAGCAGGCCACGCCCCTTTGCCCACCACTCTGCAAACGCGCTCCCTGGCGCGCTCTTAGATGGGGATAGAAGTCCCCTCGCTGCTGGGGGTCCTTAGGGGCCAACTAGCCTACCTCTTACCTCCAGTAAGCCCCACACAGTGGGATTGCTGAGAGGTGGACAAAGGCCACGCCCCTTTCCCCACCACTCTGCAAACGCACCTCCTGGCGCGTTCTAAGTTGGGGTATTAAGTCCCCTTCATTCCTGAGGGTCCCTGGGGGCCAACTAGCCCACCAGGTACCTCGGGTAAGCGCCACACACCTGGATTGCTGAGAGTGGTCCGAGGCCACGCCCCCTTTTTACACCACTCTGCAAACGCGGCTCCCGGCGCACTGCTGCTCAAGGGATGAAGTCTACTTGTGTCCTGTGGTCCTCAGGACAAAAGAGGACCTCATCGCCCCACCAGCAGTGCGCCAAGAGGCGCGTTTGCAGAGTGGTGTAAAAAGGGGCATGGCCTCGGACCACCTCTCTGCAATCCAGCTGTGTGGCGCATACTAGGGGTACCTGGTGGGCTAGTTGGCCCCCAGGGACCCTCAGTATTCAAGGGGACATTTAATTCCCCAACTTAGAACGCGCCAGGGGGCACGTTTGCAGAGTGCTGGAGGAAGGGGGCGGGGCCTCCGGCGAGATGCTGGCTTTTTAAAAAAAACATTTTTTTAGAAGGGGCATGACATTTTTTTTTTAATAAAAAAACAAATACAAAAAACGGGATGGGGCCCCGCGGCCCCCCTCCCGAGGCTGATTTCGGCCCCAGAGACCCCATCCCCGGGGCATGGCCTCCTTTTTATAAATATATTTATAGGGAAGGGGGGCCGCGTGGGGCCGCGTGGCCCCCCTTCCCTGGGCCACTTTTGGCCCTGGGGACCCCATCCCCCGGGGCATGGCCTCCTTTTTATAAATATATTTATAGGGAAGGGGGCTGCGTGGCCCCCCTTCCCTGGGCCACTATTGGCCCCGGAGACCCCATCCCCCGGGGCTTGGCCCTTCTTTTCAATATTTTAATTTGAGGAGGGGGCCGCGCGGCCCCCCTCCCCAGGCCCATTTCGGCCCTGGGGACCCCATCCCCCGTGGCCCAGCCATTCTTTTTTTTTAAGAAAAGGGAGGGGGGCCGCGTGGCCCCCTCCCGGGCCACTCTTGTCCCCGGGACCCCATCCCCCGAGGCCGGCCCTTTGCATTGGGGACCATGGGGGGAGTCCTAATGCCCCCACGGTCCCGCCGGCTCCCCGCCTCCTGCAGGAGCCGGCATTGCTTGCAAAGGGAGCTGCTGACATGCAGCCCCCTTGCTCAAAAGCAATACTGCTTTGCTTTGTTGAAGCGAGAGCAGGTTTTCCTGCTCTCGCTTCAACGAAGCAAAGCAGAGTTTGCTATGGAAGGGTGGGAGCTGTGCTCCCGCCCTGCCATAGCAAACAGCAATGTCCCGGGGGTGGGCACCCCGTGACATTGCAGGAGCCGGCCCTGGGGGGTGGCGGTCCCCAGGGCCATTGAGGGCTCCAAGAGGGGGGCCGCGTGGCCCCCTACCTCCATTTGAAAAGCCCCGAGGAGGTGGTGGTCCCCGGGGCCGGGGGTCCGCAACGGACCCCGTATTTAAATATTCAATGCCCCAGGGAGGTGGTGGTGGCAGTGTGGGGGGCTTGAGCCCCCCACACAAATTATTTATCTCAGCCCCGGGGAGGAGGCGGTCCCTGGGGCTTGGGGGGCCTGTGAGGCTCCTCACCCTATTTTAATAAGCCCCGGGGAGGTGGTGGTCCACAGGGACGCGGGGGGCCATGTGCCCCGTGCATAAATAATAAAGCCCTGGGGAGGTGGTGGTCCCCGGGGCTGCGGGGGCCCCCGTGGGCCCCCACAAATTAATTTGGCATTGCCCCTGAGACCTGGCCCACCCGGGGTCTTTAAGAAACGAAGCGTGGGAGCCCGCGCTTCGTTTAAAAAAAAAAATTTGGCCTGATTCGCGCACCCAGCGCGAATTCGGCCGTTTAAAAAAAAAAATGCTTTTTTGGGCCCTGAGCAGGCCTAGGGGGTCAGGGTGTTTCTACCCTGCCCCCTTTTCTTCATTTTTCACTTTTTTTCCCCCTTTTTCTTGTGCCTCGGTTACCGAGTCACAAGATGGCTGCCAACACTTCCTGGTTTGGGGTGTTGGCAGCCAATCAGAAGTCAGCTCGTGCTCGGGCTGAGTCGCGACTCCTCCTCGGTGCTCAGTTATCAATATTGTTCTTTTTTTAATTTCTCAGGAACTACTGAACGGATTTACACCATTTAAAAAAAAGGGCGCTTTCTGAACCAAGAGCTACCCTTTTGCCAAATTTGGTGTAATTCCGTTCAGCAGGTCGGGCTGTAGCCTGTTCCAAAATTTCCTATGGAAATTAACATGGGGAAAACGTGTTTTGGGACCCCCCTTTTTTCTCGGCCCCCGCTGGACAAATCATCCCGAAACTTTTAAGACAGGAGCTGACCGGAGCAACCCATTAGTTTTGAAAATTTCGCGAAGATTTGTCAAACGGCACCAAAGATATTGGCAAATCAAAAACGCTTTTCCTATGGATAATAGGTCCTAACTATAACTACCTACTGGCGACCGCCAGTTGGTAATATATATATATATATATATATATATATATATATATATATATTTCTTTCACAGCGGCCCACTCTTCTGACTCCTGGGCGCTCTCGGCGGTGCGGTTGCGGTTTCGGCAGAGCCAAGCCGATGATAAATCACACCACTTTTCCCAACGGGACATCCGCTCGCACTCACGAGTAAGGAGACTTCCAATAGCATATGTTGCAGCTACAATTTATTACAGCATGCCAGAAAACATCTCTACGCGTTTCAGTCTCTCCAGAGACCTTGCTCACGAGATTAACAAACCAACAAGCACTGCGTTTTTTTCTCTTTTTAAACATGCAGAACCAATGATTACATCACTTCCTATAGCCAGCAGCTAAGCATTCTGGATCATGTAGTGAAACCTACGTCCCAATAAATAACCACTAAAGTGATAAAACAATATGTGAAAAATGTGAATGATTTAAAACACTGATTAAAAAATATGTATATAAGTCTGTACATGAGGCGAAATTAAATTCACTCCCAATTAAGAAATGCGAATTGTTATGTGCCCGCTATACTTCCTACAAGTAAAAAAGGAAAAGGGAGGTTGTTAAATTCACCTTCCACTTATTTCTTGTGCTTGCAAGTGCACCTCCAATTGCCATATTCAGTCCCCATGGATCGGATTGAAAACAATTATATCAATCTGATTCTGCACTATAATTGTGCATCAGATCCCGCCCTCTGGTGGGCCCTCTTGTCTCCTTCACATATTGCATCACTCATGACATGGTCAGTGACATCACTGATGACATCTCAAATCACATCACTGATGACTTCACTGATAGCATCATCCAATTAATCTCTGATGCACCTACTCACACCCTAATATAACCTTTCATACACCCACTCTAAATACAGACTACCATCCTCGAAACCATAGACACACCTATACCAGTTAGTACATACCCACTCACTGATTCATAGGTCTACACACACATCCACTCACTCACCCATACAGTCACTCATACATGCAGTCACTCATCAATACAGCCACTATTATATGCACTCATACACCCATACAGACACTCACACATCGCCACTCACCCATAGAGTTACTCAAACACCTAGTCAGTCACCCAAAGAGTCAATCACAATGCCATTTACTCACCTATACAGTTATACACACACTACCTCACTTATTCACAGATACTAACACATACTTACTCTCTTATACAATCACTGACACAAGCACACACTCATCCATACATCCACTCTCACAATCACTCATTTTCACATACAGTCACTTATATACTCCAACACTCACATATACTGCCATTCACATATGCAGTTACTCACACATATAACACTGAGACATCCATTCACTCACCAACACAGCCATATGCACACTCACTCACCCATACAGCCCCTCGCAGATGCACTCATGAACCCATACACCCAGTGAATCACCCACTCACACATCCATGTAGGTAGTCACACAACACATAGACACTCAGGCACCCATACAGGTACTCAGACAACCAATCAATAACTCATATAGACACTCATGTACCTATTCACCAACCCATACAGCCACTTACACACCAACTGACAGACTGATACAGACATTCACACAGATTAGTCACTCACCCATACATTCACCCAGACACGTATAATCACTCACTTATACAGTCAGTCACACACTGACTGAATCATCATATATATATCACATTCTTAAACCTTTTAGAAACACTCACAGTCACTGGATGATGTCATCAGTGATATCATCAGTGATGTCATTTGAGATGTCATTAGTGATGTCATCAGTGATGTCACTGACCATGTCATGAGTGATGTAATATGTGATGTCATCAGCAGTGCATTGCGGGGGCGTGAGCTATAGTTAGCTCAGCTAACTATAATGGCTGAATTTCTCTGGTTTTATGCGAGTGAAATGTCAGACTAACTATAACGTCCCTGAAACCTGTGGTTTTTTCAGTGAATATCTAAGGTTTTTTAAATGCTAATTTCTAACTATAACGTCCCTGAAACCTGTGGTTTTTTCAGTGAATTTTATATATATGTATTCAATCTCCTCTCACTCTTACAAGGAAGGAATCAGCACTCAGGTTGTAGTTTGGAAGTATTTAACCTGCAAAGGGCGCGATCCACGCGTTTCGTCTCGTCCGAACCTTGATAACAATACAAGACGTCATTGTAGCTTCCTTATTTAAATGTACAAATGCCTCCAGTTGCCAACATTAACAATGGACTACTTATTACTTTAATCCAAAAGCTGGCGGCCATATTGGCCTGGTCACGATGTGAAAATTCAGGAATTGATACAATAAAGAAAAGAAAACAAGTGTTAATATGCACACAATGTCATTTCAGCATATCTTGCCCCGTGACCGCCGTACCTGTATGTTCGTCAACGTGACTTGTTCATAATAAACATACTTAGGATTGCAAACATCAACATAAACAATGGACTACACATTACTTTAAAGTGAAAGGCTATCGGCCATATTGATCTGGGCACGTTGCTTATTATAATGGTTCTTACACGAAAGAAAAGAAAAAAAGAGCTGTTAATATACACACACTATCCCTAAATAAAGTTCTAGCGATTATAGTTCCATTCCATTCACAGCTCATTTGAGATGTCATGAGTGATGTCACTGACCGTGTCATGAATGATGTAATGTCTGAGGTCATAAGCAGTGCATTGCGGGGCGTAAGTTATAGTTAGCTCAGGTAACTATAACTGCTGAATTTCACTGGTTTTGTACGAGTGAAATCTGAGTCTAACTATAACGTCCCTGTAATCTTTGTTTTTTTCAGCAAATTTCTAGGTTTTTTTAACGTTAAGTAAGATGCCTATCACAATGGATGGTGGGGGTTGGAAGCAGGGCCTGGCCTGGCATTGTGCTGCCCCCACCCAAGCTTGCTGCTCCTGCCTCCCGTCCTCCTTGCCATCCATTGTCCAAGTCCATGCCCCTGCTCCCTCATTACAGCCCTGTGTGGCCGTTGTTCTGCCACTGGCCTTCCCGCCTTCTCTGAACAGTTAGCTTGCTGCCCCATCCACCTCCTCCCTATCCTCTGTTGTCTGAATCCATGCACTAGCCTCCTCCCATGCATGGTCTGATGTGCTGCCACTGCCCTCCATTTAGCATGATATCCCAGTCCACTCCTCCTGCCCTCCATTGCCCAATTCTATGCCCCATCATTGACCTCCTGCTTAGCCTCTGTGCTTAGCTTTCTGCCCCTATTCTCCTTCCCCCTGCCCTCCGATGTCTGTGTGCATGCCCCTGCTCCATCCTTTTTGCCCACCATGTTCCATGGACCTGCCCCTCCTATCTACTCTGAGTGTTCTGTTGAGCTGCCACGCCCCTCTTACCTGCCTAGCATTGTCAGATGACTGTAACCTGTCCCTGCCACCTCCACCCTGCCTGTCCACATTCCATGCCCCTATCCCCTTCCTCCTGTCCTCCATGGTCCATTTTACTGCCACACCCTTCTGCCCTCCCTGGTCTGTTGTGCTGCAACTGCTCCTCCTGCCTGCCCCGCGTGGTCTGTTGTGAGGCCCCTTCCCTGAACTCTCTTGTCTGTGCCCAGCTCCTACCCCTCCCTTCTATCCTCCATGGTCCTTTGTGCATGCCCCTGCCCCCTCATTCTTGCCCATCATGGCCATTGTGCTGCCACTAACCCTCCCGCTTGTCATGCATGGTCTACTGTGCTGCCATGGCCCCTCCCACCTTCCCTGTGTGGTGAGCTAGCTGCCCCTGACCCCCTCCCACCTTCCCTCCATGGTCTGTGTGTATGCCATTATAGTCTCACTGTTGCTCTCCATGGTGTGTCTTGCTTCTAGTGCCCATCCTGCCTGACCTCCATGGTCAGCTTGCTGCTCCTGCCCTGCCCCCTGCCCTCTGTTTTCCATGTGCAGACCCCTATTCCCTCCCTCCTGGCTTGTCTGTTCCATTGTAATGCCCCTGATCCCTCCCTCCTGCCCTTTATGGTCCGTTATGCTGCAGCTTTATCTCCTGTCTGTCCATTATGGTCAGCTAGCTGCCATTGCCTCTTTCCTCTCTCTGTTCTCTGTTGTCCATGTGCATGGTCCTGTCCCCTCCCTATTGCTTTCCATGGATTGTTGTGCTGCACTCCCGTCCCGCATGCCCTGTGTGGTGTATTGTGCTGCTGCCAACCCTGATGCCTGCCCTGTAAGGTCAGTTTGGTGCACCTGTCCATGTCCCTCCTGTCCTCTGTTATCCGAGTCCATGTCCCTACCCCAATTCCTCCTGCCTTCCATGATCCAATGTACCATACTTGCTAACATTTTGAACTTGGTAAGAGGGAGATTTTGAAAAAAAACTGGGGTATTGATTTTCCCCATTGACTTACATTGAAAAAGAGGAGATTGTAGACAGGAGACAGATCAAATAAAGCCCATTTGGGCTTAAAAACATTGGGCGTTTCCTGGCTGAATTGGGTCTGTTGGCATGTATGGTTGTAGTACCACTGCCTCTTCCTTCTGCCCACAATGGTCTATTATATTGCCACAGCCTCTCTTGCCTGTCCTGCATTGTTGGTTTGTTGCCCCTGCCCACCTTTCCACTGCCCTCCATAGTCTGTTGTGCTGCCACTGCCCTTCCTGCCTGCCCAGTGTGGTCAAATTGTTGCCTCTGCACCCTCCTACCTGCCTTCAATTTTCTGAGTCCGTGCCCCTGGCCTCTGCCTCTCAACAGTATCCTAATGAACAACTAGATTGCTAACATTCTATATTTATTACAAAAGTGTGGCACGCCTGACGTCATCTTGATGTAATCAAAACTGTAATACCTAGAGCATTTCCTTTAGAAATTACAGAAATGAGAGGGTCTTATTTGCATCGAAATTATGGTTAGTGCTCTAAAAAACTAAAATGAGGACATATTTTCTGAGTTTTCAAATAGCGACAAAGCACTTTTAAATTATTTGTTATCTTTATGTTTTTTATCCAGTTGACCACTTGATTAAATGTTGCACTTAGGGGAGAGGATGTGGTGTTACTTCCAGAGCTGCAGACTTTGCAACTGGGGAACCAGGTTGGAGTTTCTGCTTCAGCTCGACATTCTGTGATTCTGGTCAAATCACTTAATCTCCCATGTCTACAACCAAAATGAATTTGTCCTTGTGTGATGTAACCAATGCTCATGTAAAGCACTCCAATACCTGACCAGTCTGCACTATATAAAACTGCAAAAAAACAAAAATAAAAAGTGTTTTGCACACTTCTGTCATTGGGCTATACGTGGGCTACATCTGGGTGATATTTGTGCTACATTTGGGCTCTTTTTGTCTCTGGTGGCCATCTTGGGAGATTTATTTGTTATGAAGTTTCCTAATTTCCTCATTTACTGCAGTCTCCTCAGTAGGAAATGCTTTCAGTTTTTACTTTGATTCCATCAAGAAGGCATTCAGATGTGTCACACATTTGCCATAAATTCTGAATGTTAGCACTCTAGTTGCTCATTAGATCACTGTAGTAAAGCTACTGCTCACCAGGGAAGTCTGCTGCTGGTATTGAAAGTGCATGTTTCAGTCTGCATGTCAGAATTTTTTAATGAAATAGAAGAGGATTTGAGAAGTCACTCAAAATGTGCCCTAATTTTTCTTTCTTCAGCACTAATCATAATTTCTATGGCAAAATGAACCCCCTCATTTTGTTCCTTTTTAAATCAAATGTTTTAAGTGTTACCAGTTTATTCCAATCAAGATGGCTTTAGGTTTGCCATACTTTTGTCATAAGTAAGACTGTTAGCGCTCTAGTTGTTCTTTAGAACACTCTGGGACATTCTGTCATTGGGCTATACGTGGGCTACATCTGGGTGATATTTGTGCTACATTTGGGCTCTTTTGTCTCTGGTGGCCATCTTGGGAGACTTATTTGTTATGAAGTTTCCTAATTTCCTCATTTACTGCAGTCTCCTCAGTAGGAAATACTTTCTGTTTTTACTTTGATTCCATCAAGAAGGCATTCAGATGTGTCACACATTTGCCATAAATTCAGAATGTTAGCACTCTAGTTGCTCATTAGATCACTTTAGTAAAGCTACTGCTCACCAGGGAAGTCTGCTGCTGGTATTGAAAGTGCATGTTTCAATCTGCATGTCAGAATTCAACCCTATGTGCCTAATAGGGCCCTCAGATCTAACAACAAAGGTTTAGTCGTAGTCCCTAAGATTAAACAATCACGTAGTGGAGGCCGACTGTTCACGTATAATGCATCCAAACTTTGGAACGTTCTCTTCCCCTCCACATACATTCTGAACCTGATTATCTCAAGTTCAGAAAACTGTTGGAAACGTTCCTCTTTCCGTAACCTCATCTTTATTACAATTTTCTAGGGTGTCATAGCGCTGGGATGCCCCCGGGTAGCCATGCGCTCTATAAGTGCTCCTTCATTCATTCATTCATTCATTCAATTGTTTAATGAAATAGAAGAAGATTTGAGAAGTCACTCAAAATGTGCTCTCATTTTTCTTTCTGCAGCACTAATCATAATTTCTATGGCAAAATGAACCCCCTCATTTTGTTCCTTTTTAAATTAAATGTTTTAAGTGTTACCAGTTTATTCCAATCAAGATGGCTTCAGGTGTGCCATACTTTTGTCATAAGTAAGACTGTTAGCGCTCTAGTTGTTCTTTAGAACACTCTGGAAAGCTGCAGTAGAACACAAAGGAATCAACTGACAGTCTCTGTCCTTGTTGGATGTACATGTTTTACTGAGAATGTCAGACTTCATTTTCACATGACTGAGAAAGATAATGTGAATTTATAGAAAATATGCTCTCATTTTAGCTTCTAGATCACCTTCCAAACCTCTATGGGAAAAGTATGAGAAAATAGTTTTCTCTCAAACATGATTCATGATATCCCAGCAGAAGGCTTTTTCACAGGGTAAAATTACCTTAGAACACACCACAATTCCTAAAATTAGTATGGTACCATCAACAAATGATTTATAATGTAACTAAAGTCTTATCACCCTTTATACGTTCTCCTTTTGGTGACCCTCAAAACCTTCCATTCACTACAATGCATTTTAATGGGGTGCTATCATGTATATTGGTCCCAAGATGGCTGCCAACACTTCTTGGATGAAGTGCTGACAGCCAATCAGATCTCACGATGAGATGTGTGGTTAGGCTCCGCCCATTTATATAAATTTCTTTTTCCTTTAATATTTAATGAACTACTGAATGGATTTACACCATTTAAAAAAAAGGGTGCTTTCTGAACCAAGAGCTACCTTTTTGCCAAATTTGGTGTAATTCCGTTCAGCAGTTCGGGCTGTAGCCTTGTCTAAAGTTTCCTATGGAAATTAACATGGGGAAAATGCGTTTTGGGACCCCCCTTTTTTCTCGGCCCCCACTGGACGAATCACCTCGAGACTTTCAAGACAGGAGCTGACCTGAGCGGGCCATTAGTTTTGAAATTTTCACAACGATTCGTCAAACGGCGCCAAAGATATTGGGAAAAGAAAAAACGCTTTTTGAATAGAAACAAGGTCCTAACTATAACTACCTACTGGCGACCGCCAGAGGTAATATATATATATATATATATATATATATATATATATATATATATATATATATTCCACACTGTCCTTATCAGCTCCTGGCAATAAATATATATCTTGATGCGTTTAGTGATCAAGTTGTAAGTCTGATCAAGAAATTAACTCACACCACTAATAGATCGAAAAAGTTTATACCAACAGAGAGAGAAAGTACAATCAATTGATTTTAAAACTACAGAAAGAGGATGTGGTGATTCGAACCTCTGATAAGGGCGGTAATATCGTCCTTTGGCCTATGAAAGACTATCTGAAGGAAGCATACAGTCAATTAAGTGATTCACAATGCTATAGAAAAAGTACTCCACTAAAATACAAGAGCACTCAGGACTCCTTGTCTAAGAATTTGTTGGCCTGGAAGAGTTTGGGACTTTTGAGTTGGAATGAATATAAATTTATTAAAAAGAACATCCGTTGGTGCCCTATATGTATTTCATGCCAAAAGTCCATAAGAACTTGGAGAATCCGCCAGGCAGGCCGATCATTGCAGCATGTGACGGACCGCTGGAAAATCTCTCTAGGTACATAGACTATTTTCTACAGATTCACATGAAACAGTTAAAATCATATATCCAGGATACAAGTGACTTTATAAATAAAATCAATGATATGTCATGGGATTCTAACCTATTGCTTGTAACACTGGATGTATGTTCTTTGTATACCTGTATTAGAAATCAGGATGGCCTGAGGGCAGTGGAGTATTTTCTTAACACAAGACCTATGATGTATGCACAACACACACGTATGTTGTTAGATATGCTGCTTTTAGCTTGGAGAATAATCTATTCCTTTTTAATGGCCAGTTTTACCAACAAACTCAGGGTGTAGCCATAGGGGCCAGTTTCTCCCCAGTTATGCCTGTTTGTTTATGGGCTGGTGGGAGGAACTGGTCCTCATGAGAAAATATGAACAAGTATACACCACTAACATTGTCTCTTGGATGCGTTTTATAGACGATCTTTTTATTGTGTGGCGAGGAAGTGAAGAAAGTGCCCTAAAATTTGTAGATGAGATCAATCAAAATGATTTTAATCTTAAATTCACTTTTACCATTAGCAGGCACTCAGTGACTTTTTGGATGTTCAAATTTTAGTAGAAAATAATGTCTTAATTACCACCCTTTTTAGAAAACCTACGGCAGGGAATACACTTTTACATGCGTCGAGCTCACATCCTGCACATCTAATTAGGAGCATTCCCTATGGGGAGATGCTCCGCATCCGTCCGAATCTGTAGTAATCCTGAGGATGCGAGGATGAAGCAAATGGAAAGCCGTGCCAGATTTCTAGCCAGGGGCTACAGCACTGAAATAGTGGACGCCCTATGAGAAAATCTCAAGCGAGGACTAGGGGGATCTCCTTGTCCTATAAGTCTAAAGCATCCCAGGAGACTGTAGATCAGAATATACAACCTGTAAGACTTATCCTAACCTACTCTAAACAGGAACAACAATTGAGGAGCATCATTAGACATAATTGGCACTTTATCCAGGATGATCCTGTGATAGGTGACCTGATGCCCTCGAATCCTTCGATTACATTCAGGAAATCAATGAGTATAGGGAATATGTTAGTCCAAAATTGCCAGGAGAGTAGCCGCAAAGATATGTGGTTGACTATAAGAAATGTTTTTTTAAATGTCTAACATGCAAGGCCTGCCAATTTGGAATCAATGTTAAGACATACACAACTGCCTTTTCTGAAACAATTAAGGAAATCAAGCAACATCTAACATGCAAGACAGAGTATTGTGTGTATGTCTTGGAGTGTGACTGTCATTTGAAATACATAGGCAGCACCAAATTGGCAGTCCATAAACGCATATTGCAACACATTAGGGCAATAATCAACAAGGACCAGAACTACCCAGTAGCAAGGCATTTTCAAACTGTACACGATAGCAACCCAAAGTATTTGCGTTATTATGCCATTGAAGCCATCCCCATAATGAAAAGAGGGGTGATAGAGAAGCAAAATTGAGACGCTTGGAGACAAGTTATATATTGGAGTTCGACTCCAAGTCTCCGGGCGGGCTCAATATCACAGAAGATCTTTATACTTTTCTATGATTATTATGAATGTACCAATGGCACATAACAATGAACGGGTCAACTTTATGTAAAGTGAATTCAAAGCAATGATATTGTCATCATTATTTTTATAGAAAACTTTACAGAGATATTCTTCAAGGTTTTCTATCTATTGACCCTGATTATGAGACAGCAGTTCAACTATCCGTTGTTTTAGAACTAGCCTTGGTTTTTAAGGAATGGTTTTAGACATGGGTGGTTTTATTGTAGTGTTTCATTTATGGCCATTTTAAACAGGGTTTTAATGTTATCTCTCTATTGACACTTTCCTATTGTTATTGTTGGTTGGGCCACTCTTTAGCCAAAATTAAAACATCAAAAATCTGACTTACTATGAGATTCCGTTAGGAACGTAATGGATCCAATGTTGTACTGTGATTGATTGTATATCTTCAAAAATATGAACTTCTAATTTCTCTATAGCTGAATTTTAATAGGCACAAGTCACTTTATTCAAGTACTGTTGCACAATGTCACTTTATATATTTATTAAAATAAGGCGATAAGGATCTTGAATGGTCCACTGAAGTGCACAAAAGGCATTAATGCCAGGAAAAATTTGAAGCACAGCAGTGGTATACTTCCAACCAGCAAAGGCCCAATATAAGCCTTACACTTATGAATATTGTATAAACAATATGAGGCATATTGAGCAGAGGAATTCGGGATTTTTGATAAATTTATTCATTATGTATTTTATTCAAGTTATTTTTGTTGACAAGGATTTGTTGCAATTAGTTTATTTCCACGTTTTAGGGGGCACTTTCAAGTTTGTGTATATATATTTTTTCACATAATATTGCAATTCATGAAATATGACAAGACGGGTCAATATGCATTTAAGCTGTCATTCTGATATATTATAACATTTGGACTATATAGTCTTCTTAATATTTATATTCTTATAATGATGAATATTTTACATGCTGAGAGCGTAATGGATATTGAAAATGTTATTCTATATGTATTGAAAGCATTCAAGCGAAAATTTGTGGTATGATCCTATCAGTTTGTCTATGTTTATGAATAAATTAGCACGGGCACTTTAAATTTGCGGGGTAACATGCTGGGCGCTGTCATGTGATCAAGGCCGCTTGTACGGCCGAAACGCGTAATGGCAGAAGACTGACAAAATAAAATATACTGCACCACTGGAGGTCTGCACTCGTTTTTGTTTCGCTGGCAGCAGATGCATTTCGAGCAACAGTGATATATATATATATATATATATATATATATATATATATATATATATATATATAACCTACTGGCAGGCGCCAGTAGGTAGTTATAGTTAGGACCAAAGTTTCCAGAGGAAAAGTGTTTTTTGTTTTGCTAATAACTTTGGCACCGCTTGACGAATCTCCACAAATTTTCACATATATATATATATATAAAAATTAAAAGTTTGGAAGAAGAATTAGACAAAATTGAAAACAATGAGGAAAAGAAGGAATTAATGGAAACCGTGGAGAAGAAAATTAGCAAACATGAGGCAGACAGAGAAAAAGGAAGGCAAATAAATTCAACCGGGACCGGATTGACTATGCAAATGGCAGGATCTATACATTCGCAAGGAAATATGACTCCCTCAGAAATAGAGCAGCAATGGATAGATGTATAGGCTATGAGACGACAGGGACAATTGACAGTTCGGATTTGAGTTCAACAGAAGATGAAGCAAGTACTTCGAAATTGGATTTTTGTGGAGAGATGAGACTGGCACAAATGGTGACGCGACAACGAGGAAAAGGAAGGGGTACGCCATGGACAAGGGGACAAAGCAAACCTCAACCCGAAGGAACAGGAGGCGGAGCAAAATCCCAAAATCAGGAGAAAAGAAAAAATCAAAGAAAGAGAAAAATGATGCAGAACTTGGTGAAGAAAGATCTGGTAATCAACATCTCCAGTATCACTTTAACCACAGACCAATTAAGCTTACTGAATAAAGGATTGAGTTATTGCCCAAAATATAACATGGACATCCCCAACTTCAGAATTGATCTTTACAAATTTTGTCGCAAAGTAAAATTGAAGAAATATTATGAGGAGAAGTTAACAAACCCACAAAATTTAAACCAACCATGTGCTGCTATCTCCTCCTTAAATCAAAAGATCTCACCACACTACGGACATTGAGAACTCTAGGAGAATCCACGACAGAAACAAACATGATAACAAACACAGGAATAGATGATGATTTATTGCTATGCCAGGAAGAAGGTATAGCTACCAACAGAGGTGGGGAAAGTGGATTAAAATCACAATCAAAATTCTGCCCGCAACTCCCTCCTGGGAACAAGGTGGATCTCTTCCACGAAATAGTGGTAGAGGAAGTAAATAAATTATCAGGATGTAAAATCAAACGAAATAAAAGGAGGAAGTGGAATTTAACGATGGGTGAACAAGAAGCCCTTAAAGAACTAAGAGACAACCCAAATATCATCATAAAAGCCTCCGACAAAGGAGGAAATATTGTTGTACAAGACCTAGAACAATATGTCATGGAAGCCGAAAGACAGTTAGAAAACAGAGAACACTATGAAAAATTGGAGAAAAACCCGACGGAAAATTGGACGAAGGAGTATCATTTGCAGCTACAAACATGGAAAGAGAGGGGACTTATTAACTTTGAAGAATATATGTACCTGAAGGTGAATCATCCTGTAGTACCAACAATCTACTTTCTTCCTAAGGTGCACAAATCTATTGTCAACCCACCAGGAAGACCTATAGTTAGTTCTTTAGGATCCCTCTTTGAAAAAACATCTCATTATATTGACACTTTCCTGATTGAGTATGTGATCTCCCTTCCATCACATCTGAAAGATACAACAGATTTTATAAAAAAGTTACAACATATAAGCTGGAACGCTAATTTGACCATGGTCACTATAGATGTAGTATCTTTATACACATCTATCCACCATCAAAATGGCACTCTCTGCAATCAGAAAAATCCTGGAATCAAGATCTTTAAGTCTCCTGGAGCATTCAGATATGCTCATCACGATGTTGGGACATTGTTTGACTCAAAACATTTTTTTCTTTAAAGGACAGCTGTATCACCAAAAACAGGGCACGGCAATGGGGACATCAATAGCCCCTACATACGCGAATCTATTCATGGCAGTTTGGGAGATGGAGATACTGAAGGGTAAATACGGATCAAACATCCTGACATGGACAAGATTCATAGACGATCTTTTATAGTGTGGGAAGGCAAAACAGTCGAACTTGAAACATTCATTCAGACATTGAATAGTAACAAATAACTTGGCCTTCACATCTACATATAGTAAAAAACAAGTAATCTTCTTAGATGTGGAAGTCTTTGTCAAAGATCAACGATTGTGCACACGGATGCATCGGAAACCAACTGCCAGTAACAGTATCCTTCATGCGAACAGTGGGCACCCACAACATCTGAAGTGGAGCATTCCCTACGGGGAGATGCTCCGTGCCAAGAGGAATTGCTCTGAAAATGAGGACGTCGAAAGAAATCTTGATGACATGAATGGACGGTTCTTGGAGAGGGTTATGCACAAGAAATAATTGAAGGTGCCAGAGCTAAAGTAAACACTAAAACGAGAATGGAGACACTGAATAGAAGTGATATTTTAGAAGAAGATGACCCAACGCGCTTGATTATGGATTTTAATGTTGAAAATAAGATCTTAAGGAGAATTATAAAGAAAATTGGGGTATCCTCATGCTTGATGAGACCTTGATGAGGAATCTGCCATCATCACCGAAAATAACATATAGGAAAACAGCATCGTTAGGTGACCTCCTGACACAGAGTCATCTGGAAATTAGGAAAACCATAAATACATCATGGTTGAATACACCGGGATTCTGGAAGTGTCTGAAATGTAAAGCGTGTGAACACGGCAGGAACATCCAGACTTACCGCCTTCAAAATGGAAAAATTGAGCAAATTGTGGATCATATCACATGTGAATCAAAATATGTGATATACATCTTGGAATGTCCGTGTAAGAAACAATATGTTGGAAGTACCATCAATAAATTAAAACTAAGAATTCTGCAGCATCTGAGAGCAATAAAAATAAGGACCTCACGTATCCCATGGCAAAACATTTTGCGGAGACGCATCAAGGGAAAACCAGTCTCTGACATACTTTGGCATCAAGATAATAAAGCAGAAAGAACGAGGTGGGGATAGAACCCTGGAACTGAGGAAAGCGGAATCAAGATGCATATTAGCCATTGGGACAGAGAAACCTTTTGGCCACAATTTGGATGCGGAGTTACACGTACATCTCTGAGAAATTGATTGAAATAACACAATATATCCAATAAATCAGTTCAAATAAGGGAAAAGGAGTTGATAATGAAAATATAGGATGAAAGGAAGAAAGAAGAAAGAAAACATGAAAGATACTTGATCTAAAGACAAGAGGACTGTAATCAAACTTGTGCAATAATGAAATAGACACTATCATATTTTTTATTGAAAGTTGTTCTTAGAAGTCTTTTAGCTGATAAAATATTTATGGATACAATATGCTTAATTAACAGTCTACTTTAGACAATATGAGAAGAATGTATCATAGTTAGTATCCTTATTTCATATGGCAGCTATATGGACTTCTTGAGACATGGAATGATCTCACATGAACTAACACTGAAGAAGTCCAATTGAAATATGCAAATTTGCACAAATACTCCGCACTAAGCACTTTAAATTTAATAAGATCGTTTGGACAAAATGTTATTAACTTTTGTGGATTTTCCATCAAAATGAAATGTTGAGTTATTGATCTAATATGGATATGACATTGACTAAAGATGCATCTTTGCACAAAGATATTGCACTAAGCACTTTAAATCAATAAGATTGTGTGGACTAAATGATGTTTTACTTAGTGTACTTTACATAAGAGAAATTTCTTATTGAGTCCAGCCTTTAGATCAGATTACTTTCATACTTTCATATTTATATATTTTTACATATCTGAATTTAACTGGGACAATTCTTTTATACAATTTAAATTTCATGTATTATAGAATCCAGTTTTAATCTCCTACTCAAAAGAAATAATTTTGAACTGTAAGATTGATGTCTTGCTTCTGCCTCTATACTGCATTTATAATAGTACTTTACTGAAAGGTTTATAAAGAAAATTATATAAATGGTAGCCATCGAATTCCATTAAGACTGTGGTAAAACGAGGGTTAACAGTCTAGCACATTTTTTAGAAACCAACAAGGGATCAAAATGCACTTTGTCACTTTAAATAGATGTTCTGGATGACGCGACTCTATGGTCCAGTTGAAGGCAAGAGCCGAAACGCGTAGACCGTCCATGCTTGCACATATGTACTAAAATAAATTCACTTTATTGGGTTAAAAAAAACCTACCTGTGGATCGTTCTTTCTCCGTGCTGTGGGATTCTTGCTGAGAGCAGTGTGGAGTCCGTTTTTTGCAATATATATATATATATATATGTATAAAAGATCAGAAAGAGGGAGACATAATCATTAACTCATCAAATCTTGTACTAATAGAAGATGAAATTAAAGTTCTAAATAAGGGCCTCACATTCTGCCTGGAGACACATTTCGACTCAGTGGAAACTCGGATTGATACCTATAAATTCATATGCAAATTAAAAGTACTCTGTCCACCATACTCTAAAAAACTCCCACAGTTCCCTTACTTTGTGTTCATTTTGGGCTGCACTGTTCAAACCTGCTCCCCAGAAAGATGTGTTCACTATGCCACTTAATAAGACTAATGTTGGAAATTGGGCTATTAGTTTTGTGGCCATCACATGTAATAGACCCACAATTGTCCTCATTGGGAATGGGGTGGGAACCACACCTAATTGTAGTGCTTGACTCTCACAGGGTAGCAATGTGAAGCAGTCCAAGCCCTACTCAAGGGAGGTGGTGTCGGCTAGTAATCACCAATCAGTGGCACGCAATGATAACACTCAATAGCTGATTGTCCAGTTAGTACCTTTTCTTTAGAAAAAGGAGAAGTACATTTATTACGCACACACCACGAAATACTACGCAGTAATTTACAAATATACATTGACAAACCATAGAAGGCATTGTCACCCAAGCATATCCAGTAAGTTTCAACAGTCATTGTGTAATAATTACATTGCTTTGGCATGAGTCATGGTTATTACTGCGATAATGATGAACTATTAAAACATGTGTAATCATTATGAAAACCCAATAAAACATTTACCAAGAATAAACTTTGTGTTTGTGCATTCTTTCATGTACTTGGCATTAAACCATATTAGTCAAAACAACACCTAGAGAATATCACAGCGAAACAGCATTATTAAAAAGCATTGCCTTGTAATCATAAAATCATCCCCAGAGGGCATAACCAAATAAACAGCACATTATACATTTTAGGCCTTCCAGGCCTTCTGACATGTTATCATACACAAGTGTAGGAGAGTAGGATCTGCTTCACATGGGTACCCCCACTTTTTGCTGATGCTTCACTGTTTTTCGACATTAGTCTGGCTGGGGCCCTGCTAATCAGAACCCCAGCCTAGCTGCTTCCTCTCTAAAATGGTTTCCATGTGCCTTAGGCACATCACTGATTGGAATCTGGAGTGCCCTTATAAGTCCCTAGTATATGGTATACTATGTACCAAGGGCATAGGTACCTCAGAGGCCTACCAGGGGCTGCAGCATGTATTATGCCACCCCTGGAAGGCCATCCAAACTGACACCACAGGTCTGCTACTGCAGCCTGGGTAAGGTGGTGCATGCACCCCTTACTGTGATATAGGTTACCTATATCACTAAATACATACACACATATAAACCTATAAGTCACTCCTATGGCAGGCCTTATCAATCCTGAAGGCAGAGTGCGTGGTTCCTATGTGAGAGGGTGCCCCTGCATGAGCAGGGCCCCTCTGCAGCGTTCGGAGACCCTTCTCTGATGCTGTTTGTAGTGCAGCCTGACCATATACTCTTAAGCGCATTATAACCTCGCGTTAAATGCTAACTTTGGAATGGCTGCACCTAAACATGTCGTGTTTGGTGTCAAACATCTTGGAATACTACCCCCCGCCAATTCTGGCGGCGGGGGTAGCATTCCACCCTTCTAGAGGAGAGACATGTTAACCCTGGCCTGGCCGGTAACTTCTTTCTAAAGCCTGGCATCACAAAATGGATGCTGCTGCCACAGACACGAGTCTGGCCTCCTGCTGCTGGACGAAACTCCGGCAGGGGAGGCCTGGACAATAGGTTTCCTGTCCCAGGGAGGTGTGACCACCTCCCCAGACAGGATAATGTGTATTGGGGCTGGGCGGGAGCACTTTCGGGTGCTTTGAAGTCCTGCACTGGGGGCACACTTGGTGTCCCTGTGCATACCCCAGTTCAAACCGGATCAGGGGCTTGCAGCCCCTGCTTTAGCGCGAACTGGACAAAGGGAAAGGGGTGTAGCCACCCCTCTGCCCTGACCCACCCATAGGTGGGGCCACAGAGTAGTCCAACCCCTAAACTTGGTATAAGTATAGGAACCCAGTCCTTAGGACTTTAGATTATCCCTGGACGAAACTCTGAAACAGAATCCTGGACCTTCGACGCTCTACTCAAGACTAGAGGACAGAAGAATCTCCCTTGGGGTCAAGGAGTGACTCCCCTGCTTGGCAGGCACCAAAGAAGCAATTGTCCGGTCTGCATCGCCTAAGCTCCCGTCGGACGCCGAAGTCTTTGCATCACCAGAGGTGGATTTCCAGACTTCCCGAGGCTGCCCTGAGTCCCCAGCAAAGCTGAGGCCCGTAGCTGTCGTGGGTAACGTGGAACCGTGACCCCTGGACACCGCACGCATTTGCTAGTGCATCCTCTTCTGGGTCTCCCACGAAGTCGTGCTTTGGGCTCCGAGTAGCCCTAGCCTCCAGCACCAACTGCACCGAAGATCACTGGCCTCCACTCCACGAGTGTCCTGTGAGCCAGCTCCACGTGCGACGTCTCGAGGCTCCTTCGCGGTCGCTAGCCCGTTGGCTAGTAGCCCTTCACGAAGGCCAATCCTTTTCTTCTTGGGCTCCCTGGTTGCTCCAGGCTTGCCCTCACTTACCCTTGCTGGGTGAGTTCCTCAGACCTTGCTGGTCTGCATCATCGTCATTCTTCACTTTCATCGAGACTTGCCGTTGCCAAGGCTTGTTGGGTCCAATCCGGTCGCCAACGCCTCAGCACTCGACAGACATTGTGTACCAGCCCGAATCCTGCTCCTGGTTGCCGACAACGCCTCCTGGACCTCGTGGCTGAAGAGTCAAGACAACCGTCAACCTACCTGAAGCACTCGACATCGGTGGGCATCCGCTCATCGCCTTCCTGGTCACTGGCTAGTGACCCAGACTCTGTCCCCTCTGCTTTCAGGTTCTTCAGATCTCCGATCCACTCTTGGATCCACCCGGACACTTTCCACTTGGTCGCCAGCAGCACTTTGCAGCAGATCGCCATTCAAATCGACGACGAAACCCGACCCCGAAAGGCACCTATGCACCCGGCTTCCCTGGGTGAGGTAACACGAGTACTCCGGTGCTCCCGTGGGTAGAGACTCTAGAACGACCTAGTTCTCAAAGGGTTTGCTCCAAGTCCTCCTTTAAGTGTCCCTTTTCTTTAATTTCCTGATCGCGACTTTCTCCATAGAAGTTAACGGCGTATCGCGGTTGTGTATTTACACTGCACGCGTCCCCCGTGGGTCCCCTGTGTCACTACCTTGGGTGGTTCCTTGTGGTCCAAGCACTTCTAGAGGCTCTAGGCCTAGTGTCTAGTTCAGTCGTGGTTCTTATACCACTTTATTGGTATATGGTTTGGTACGCCCCTAGGGCCCAAACGTGTATTTGTGCTATTACTGTGTTTAAATAACTTATAACTTGTGTACTTGAACTCTAGCCTCATAAAGAGACTAGAGGGGTGTGTTTAGCAATAAATACATATATTTTGAATATATACCTGGTGTGGTGCTCTTTCATTTGATCACTCAAGAGATTATAGACTGGTAAAACAAGCTGCTTTACATTCCTTCAAGACTTAGCCTGAAGGCTGCTCTCCATAGCTACCACTAGGATAGCTTTCAATAAGGTTGTCTTTAACCTATCTCCAATAAGGGGTTGTTTGGACTGGTGCAAGGTGCCCACTATAATTAGTGGACAGCATATGCCAGGCCAACTTCTCACATTGGTGTGCAGCGTGTGGGATTCCAGCTTGCTATTGTTTTACCAGATAATCTCAATTGAATTGATCAACTGAAAACCACTAAAGGTACCTAAGGTACATATAATTTAAGCTTAGAATACAGTAAGTTCTACTGAACTTAGAGTTGTGTGTTAAGGGATAGCACACCCTTTCTACAACTCAAGAGAGTTTAGTAGGCCACACTAGAGTAGGTAGTGCATACACCACACCTCACTAGTGATGTCTTCAAAGCCAGGACCCAGTGAGTCCTTGCCAGAAGCCCATGGGCTTCTCCCTCCAAGTATGATACACTCCCATTCTTGGAATTGAGAGCATTATGTAACTTGAGGAAATTGAAGACAGGACAAAGTCCCACCACCCAACATCTTAGAGAGATGTTGGAGGCTTATGATCTCAGCAGGCCCTTAGGGACTGAAGGGGTAGGAGCAGAGGGTGGGGCAGAAGATGAGGATGGGGCCAGGGGTAGCAGTACCCCCAGCCCCCCTCTGGAACTGACCAGGAGGGTGACAATGACCCTGACCTGGATAACCCAATCCCTCCTGTGGACGATGAAGAGGAAGATCAGAATGATCCCCACTTTGTCCCCCAGGAAGGATTATGAGTGTGCCCAGAAGGTCTAGGTCTCCTTCTCAGGAGTCTAACCACTCTGGCACCTCCATAGGGACCTCTGTCTCATCTCATAGGAGGGAATCCTCTCATGAGAGAAGAAAGAGGCTGGTTCAATATGAGGAAGCTCAGCTTGAACTCAGAAAGCAGCAACTGGCTATAGACAGGGAGTCCCTAGATCTCTACAAAGAGAGAAGAAAGTTGGGACTAGAGTCCCATGGTGGCAGCCATGTCCCTAGAGATAGGGAAAGGTCCTATGACCATAGGAACCTGAGCAAGATTGTCCCTCCCTACCAGAGTGGGGATGACATCCACAAATGGATAACTGCTCTAGAGAGGGCCTGTAAAGTACAGAAGGTCCCTCAGGAGCAGTGGGCAGCAATCTTGTGGCTCTCCTTTGCAGACAAAGGTAGAGACAAGCTCCTCACTGTAAGAGAGGAGGATGCTGATAATTACAAGGTCTTGAAGAGTGCTCTTATTGATGGGTTTGGCCTAACAACTGAACAATACAGGTTGAAGTTCAGAGATACCCAAAAGCACAGACTCAAGACTGGGTAGACTATGTGGATTGTTCTGCTAAGGCTCTGGAAGGCTGGTTGATGGGCAGTAAGGTGTGTGACTTCTCAGGATTGTACAATCTGATAATGAGGGAGCAGATTCTTAATAACTGTCAAAATCAGCTGTTGCATCAGTACCTGGTGGACTCTGATCTGACCTCTCCCCAAGAATTGGGAAAGAAGGCAGACAAATGGGTCAGAACCAGGGTGAGGCAGAAGGTACAGAACCAAGGTGGTGACCCTAAGAAGCAAGATGCTAAGAACTCTGAAAAGGGTGGGGAGAAGGGTAAAGATCAAAAGTCTTCACAAGGCCCCCAAAATCTTCTTCAGGTGGGGATTCACAGTCTACAAAAGGGAAAGGCCAAAGAAAACCATGGTGCAAGGTCTGTAAGCAAAAGACCCACTGGACCAGTGATTGCACCAAGTCCAAAGACTCAAGTCCAGCACCCACCAATGCCCCTAAGGCACCTGTTCCCCCTAGTACAGTTACAGTTGGTGGGAGTGCTCCAGCCAAGGGTTTAGTAGGGTTCACCCTGGGTACTGAGTTGGGCTCTGACCTAGTCAGAGAACTAACTCAGGCTGTGTTAGTCTGTGATGGAGGCATGGATGTGACCTCCTCTGTGAGTCCCAGTAATCTGGGCAAGTACAGACAACAGCCTTTAATCAATGGACGAGAGGCTTTGGCATTTAGGGACACAGGGGCAAGTGTCACAATGGTGACACAAGACCTTGTGAATCCTGGGCAAGTTATACTTGGTGAGATGTACCAAGTGACCAATGCTAGCAACGTCAGAACAGACCATACTCTGGCAGTTGTTAACTTCTCCTGGGGAGGGGTAACTGGCCTTAAGAAGGTTGTGGTGAGTGCAAACCTACCAGTCGAATGCTTGCTTGGCAATGACTTAGAAACTTCTGCTTGGGCAGAAGTGGAGCTCAGGACCCATGCAGAAATGCTGGGGATCCCTGCAGATGTGTTTGCTGTGACCAGGTCACAAGCCAAAATGTCTAGCACTGAACAGGCCTTGGATTCTGGAATAATGGACCAAGTGCCTTCCAAGAGGAGGAGTAGTAGGGTAAAGGCAGTGCCTTCCCCTTGGCTCAGAAGGAAGATCAGTCCCTTGAGGGGGATGATCTCAGTCCTGAGGAAGGAACTGTCCCAGAGGAGCTTGAACCTGACCAGGTTGAGTTCTTGGGGACAGGGGGACCTTCCAGGGCAGATCTGAGCCAGGAGCAGCAGAGCTGCCCCTCTCTTGAACCCCTCAGACAGCAAGCTGCTGCTGAGGCTGCTGGGAAAGCTAGTGGTCCCCATACAGTGTATTGGGATGATGGACTCCTGTACTCAGAGTGTAGAGACCCCAAGCCTGGTGCTACCAGGAGGTTGGTTATACCTCTAAAGTTCAGGGGCTTCCTATTGACCCTAGCCCATGATATTCCCTTGGCAGGTCACCTGGGCCAGAACAAGACTTGGGACAGAATTGTCCCTCACTTTCACTGGCCCCACATGTCTGAAGACACCAAGGAGTTTTGTCGCTCCTGTGTAACCTGCCAGGCCAGTGGCAAGGCAGGTGGCACTACAAAGGCCCCCTGATACCACTACCTGTGGTGGGGGTGCCCTTTGAAAGGGTAGGGATTGACATTGTTGGTCCCATGGATCCCCAAACAGCATCTGGGCACAGGTTTATCCTGGTGGTAGTGGATCATGCCACCAGGTACCCAGAGGCTATTCCCCTCAGGACCACTACAGCACCTGTGGTGGCAAGGGCCCTCCTGGGAATTTTCTCAAGAGTGGGCTTTCCTAAGGAGGTAGTATCAGACAGGGGTGCAAACTTTATGTCTGGGTACTTAAAAGCAATGTGGAAGGAGTGTGGAGTGACTTACAAGTTCACCACACCCTATCACCCACAATGCAATGGTTTAGTTGAGAGATTCAACAAAACCTTGAAGGGCATGATTAAAGGGCTCCCAGAAAAGCTTAGGCGAAGATGGGACATACTCTTGCCCTGCCTTTTATTTGCATATAGGGAGGTGCCTCAGAAGGGGGTTGGTTACAGCCCTTTTGAACTTCTGTTTGGCCACCCTGTCAGGGGTCCACTGTGCTTGGTGAAGGAAGGATGGGAGTTACCTCTCAAGCCCCCAAAGCAAGACATAGTGGACTATGTACTTGGTCTCCGCTCCCGGATGGCTGAGTATATGAAAAGGCAACCAAAAACCTTGAGGCTAGCCAGGAACTTCAAAAGGCCTGGCATGACCAAAGAGCTGTTCTGACTGTTTACCAGCCAGGACAGAAGGTGTGGGTGTTGGAGCCAGTGGCCCCAGCAGCTCTCCAAGACAAATGGAGTGGACCCCACACTATTGTTGAGCAGAAGGGTGAGGTTACCTACTTAGTAGACCTAGGAACACCCAGGAGTCCCCACAGGGTTCTCCATGTCAACAGGTTAAAACCATATGTGGACAGGGCAGACATGGGCTTGCTCATGGCTACTGATGAAGGGCAGGAGGAAGAGAGTGACCCACTCCCTGACCTGCTCTCACAGAACCCTGACGATGGGTCAGTAGATGGTGTAGCCTTGGCAGGCAGCCTCACTACCCAGCAACAAACTGATTGTAGACAGGTGCTCAATCAGTTTAGACACATGTTTTCACTGACACCCAGTCAGACCACCTGGTGCACTCATGAAGTGGACACTGGGGACAGTCTGCCTATTAAAAATAAGATTTATAGGCAACCTGACCATGTCAGGGACTGTATCAGGACTGAAGTCCAGAAAATGTTGGAGTTGGGAGTTATTGAACCCTCAGATAGCCCTTGGGCTAGTCCAGTGGTCCTTGTACCAAAACCTCACACCAGTGGTGGAAAAAGAGAGATGAGGTTTTGTGTGGACTACAGGGGTCTCAATGCAGTCACTAGGACTGATGCCCATCCAATACCAAGGGCAGATGAGCTCATAGATACTTTGGCCTCAGCCAAATATCTCAGCACATTTGACTTGACAGCTGGCTACTGGCAGATCAGACTAGCTGATACTGCAAAGCCCAAAACAGCATTCTCAACCCCTAGTGGGCATTATCAATTTGTGGTGATGCCCTTTGGTCTGAAGAATGCACCTGCCACTTTCCAGAGGTTGGTGAACACAGTTCTCACAGGTCTGGAAGCCTATAGTGCAGCATATCTAGATGATATTGCTGTCTTTAGCTCCACCTGGGAGGATCACCTGGTCCACCTCAGGAATGTTTTACAGGCCCTGCAAAAGGCAGGCCTGACTATCAAGGCCACTAAGTGCCAGATAGGGCAGAGTCAGGTTGTGTACCTGGGCCACCTTGTGGGTGGAGGCCAGGTTCAACCTTTGCAGAGCAAGATCCAGACTATCATGGACTGGACTGCTCCAACTACCCAGACTCAGGTGAGAGCCTTCTTAGGCCTGACTGGGTACTATAGGAGATTTGTCAAGGGGTATGGATCAATAGTGACACCCCTGAATGACTTAACTTCTAAGAAAATGCCCAAAAAGGTTCAGTGGACAGTTAGCTGTCAAAAGGCATTTGATGACCTGAAGCAGGCCATGTGCACTGCTCCCATTCTACAGAGTCCTGATTACTCCAAGAAGTTCATTGTTCAAACTGATGCATCTGAATTGGGGGTAGGGGCTGTACTGTCACAATTGAATGAAGAAGGTCAGGATCAGCCAGTAGCTTTCATTAGCAGAAGGCTGACCCCTAGAGAGAAACGTTGGTCAGCCATTGAGAGGGAGGCCTTTGCTGTGGTCTGGGCTCTGAAGAAGTTGAGGCCATACTTGTTTGGTACCCACTTCCTTGTTCAGACAGACCATAAGCCCCTCTTATGGCTAAAACAAATGAAGGGTGAAAACCCCAAACTGCTTAGGTGGTCCATTTCCCTACAGGGGATGGACTTCACAGTGGAACATAGACCTGGGAGTAACCATGCCAATGCAGATGGACTCTCTAGGTACTTCCACTTAGAACATGAAGACTTAACTGGGCAAGGTTAGTTTAATGTCCCTACGTTTGGGGGGTTGTGTAGGAGAGTAGGATCTGCTTCACATGGGTACCCCCACTTTTTGCTGATGCTTCACTGTTTTTCGACCTTAGTCTGGCTGGGGCCCTGCTAATCAGAACCCCAGCCTAGCTGCTTCCTCTCTAAAATGGTTTCCATGTGCCTTAGGCACATCACTGATTGGAATCTGGAGTGCCCTTATAAGTCCCTAGTATATGGTATACTATGTACCAAGGGCATAGGTACCTCAGAGGCCTACCAGGGGCTGCAGCATGTATTATGCCACCCCTGGAAGGCCATCCAAACTGACACCACAGGTCTGCTACTGCAGCCTGGGTAAGGTGGTGCATGCACCCCTTACTGTGATATAGGTTACCTATATCACTAAATACATACACACATATAAACCTATAAGTCACTCCTATGGCAGGCCTTATCAATCCTGAAGGCAGAGTGCGTGGTTCCTATGTGAGAGGGTGCCCCTGCATGAGCAGGGCCCCTCTGCAGCGTTCGGAGACCCTTCTCTGATGCTGTTTGTAGTGCAACCTGACCATATACTCTTAAGCGCATTATAACCTCGCGTTAAATGCTAACTTTGGAATGGCTGCACCTAAACATGTCGTGTTTGGTGTCAAACATCTTGGAATACTACCCCCCGCCAATTCTGGCGGCGGGGGTAGCATTCCACCCTTCTAGAGGGAGAGACATGTTAACCCTGGCCTGGCCGGTAACTTCTTTCTAAAGCCCTGGCATCACAAAATGGATGCTGCTGCCACAGACACGAGTCTGGCCTCCTGCTGCTGGACGAAACTCCGGCAGGGGAGGCCTGGACAATAGGTTTCCTGTCCCAGGGAGGTGTGACCACCTCCCCAGACAGGATAATGTGTATTGGGGCTGGGCGGGAGCACTTTCGGGTGCTTTGAAGTCCTGCACTGGGGGCACACTTGGTGTCCCTGTGCATACCCCAGTTCAAACCGGATCAGGGGCTTGCAGCCCCTGCTTTGGCGCGAACTGGACAAAGGGAAAGGGGTGTAGCCACCCCTCTGCCCTGACCCACCCATAGGTGGGGCCACAGAGTAGTCCAACCCCTAAACTTAGTATAAGTATAGGAACCCAGTCCTTAGGACTTTAGATTATCCCTGGACGAAACTCTGAAACAGAATCCTGGACCTTCGACGCTCTACTCAAGACTAGAGGACAGAAGAATCTCCCTTGGGGTCAAGGAGTGACTCCCCTGCTTGGCAGGCACCAAAGAAGCAATTGTCCGGTCTGCATCGCCTAAGCTCCCGTCGGACGCCGAAGTCTTTGCATCACCAGAGGTGGATTTCCAGACTTCCCCGAGGCTGCCCTGAGTCCCCAGCAAAGCTGAGGCCCGTAGCTGTCGTGGGTAACGTGGAACCGTGACCCCTGGACACCGCACGCATTTGCTAGTGCATCCTCTTCTGGGTCTCCCACGAAGTCGTGCTTTGGGCTCCGAGTAGCCCTAGCCTCCAGCACCAACTGCACCGAAGATCACTGGCCTCCACTCCACGAGTGTCCTGTGAGCCAGCTCCACGTGCGACGTCTCGAGGCTCCTTCGCGGTCGCTAGCCCGTTGGCTAGTAGCCCTTCACGAAGGCCAATCCTTTTCTTCTTGGGCTCCCTGGTTGCTCCAGGCTTGCCCTCACTTACCCTTGCTGGGTGAGTTCCTCAGACCTTGCTGGTCTGCATCATCGTCATTCTTTACTTTCATCGAGACTTGCCGTTGCCAAGGCTTGTTGGGTTCAATCCGGTCGCAGACGCCTCAGCACTCGACAGACATCGTGTACCAGCCCGAATCCTGCTCCTGGTTGCCGACAACACCTTCTGGACCTCGTGGCTGAAGAGTCAAGACGACCGTCAACCTACCTGAAGCACTCGACATCGGTGGGCATCCGCTCATCGCCTTCCTGGTCACTGGCTAGTGACCCAGACTCTGTCCCCTCTGCTTTCAGGTTCTTCAGATCTCCGATCCACTCTTGGATCCACCCGGACACTTTCCACTTGGTCGCCAGCAGCACTTTGCAGCAGATCGCCATTCAAATCGACGACGAAACCCGACCCCGAAAGGCACCTATGCACCCGGCTTCCCTGGGTGAGGTAACACGAGTACTCCGGTGCTCCCGTGGGTAGAGACTCTAGAACGACCTAGTTCTCAAAGGGTTTGCTCCAAGTCCTCCTTTAAGTGTCCCTTTTCTTTGATTTCCTGATCGCGACTTTCTCCATAGAAGTTAACGGCGTATCGCGGTTGTGTATTTACACTGCACGCGTCCCCCGTGGGTCCCCTGTGTCACTACCTTGGGTGGTTCCTTGTGGTCCAAGCACTTCTAGAGGCTCTAGGCCTAGTGTCTAGTTCAGTCGTGGTTCTTATACCACTTTATTGGTATATGGTTTGGTACGCCCCTAGGGCCCAAACGTGTATTTGTGCTATTACTGTGTTTAAATAACTTATAACTTGTGTACTTCGAACTCTAGCCTCATAAAGAGACTAGAGGGGTGTGTTTAGCAATAAATACATATATTTTGAATATATACCTGGTGTGGTGCTCTTTCATTTGATCACTCAAGAGATTATAGACTGGTAAAACAAGCTGCTTTACATTCCTTCAAGACTTAGCCTGAAGGCTGCTCTCCATAGCTACCACTAGGATAGCTTTCAATAAGGTTGTCTTTAACCTATCTCCAGTAAGGGGTTGTTTGGACTGGTGCAAGGTGCCCACTATAATTAGTGGACAGCATATGACAGGCCAACTTCTCACAAAGTGCGCTGCACACAAAAATGGAAATGACTATATTACAGTGGGAAATCAATATGCAGACGAAATAGCCCAATATTGTGCCAGAAATATGGTCTCACTGAATAGGAGGAGAGAAAAAGAGAATGTTTCATGTCCCTTGCTGTTTACTAACCTGGTCGAAACATGGGATGAGGTAAGGCAATTGCAGGAAGAAGCAAATGAAGAGGAGAAAGATGGATGGATAAAAGCAGGTTGCAGACAAAGAGAGGAAGATGACGTTTGGGTTTATAGAGATGAAAGACCAGTTATGCCTGATAGCATGATTTCTAATATGGCACGGATGTACCATGGACAAGCTCACATTGGTAGGGATGCCATGATCAGACTTTTCAGACAGACTTGGTACAACCCAAAATTTAGAGCTATAGCTGAAAGTCTCTGTCAAAGATGTCTTACATGCCAACAGATAAATCCAGGAAGGAAAACAGTAGTGAGTCTAGGAACAATAGGACGTGAAGGAGGTCCTTTTACCAGAATGCAACTAGATTTCATTGAAATGCCCCCGAGCAATAGATTGAAATATGTTTTTGTGGTCGTTTGTTTGTTTTCTCGTTGGGTGGAAGCCTATCCGACAAGAAGGAATGATGGAGTTACTGTGGCTAAGCTCCTACTGAGAGAATTCATTCCGAGATATGGTTTTCCAGTAACAATCGAAACAGATAGAGGAACACATTTCCAAAATGAACTGATCCAATTGATATGTGAAGCTCTTGACATTCAACAGAAATTGCACTGTGCCTACAGACCAGAGGCTTCTGGAGTGGTAGAACAAGTAAATGGAACAATAAAGAATAGGTTAGGGAAAATGTGTCAAGCCACAGGACTCAAATGGCCTGATGCCCTACCATTGGTGCTGATGACTATCAGAAGCATACCTGACAGAAAAACAGGTCTAAGTCCTCATGAAATAATCATGGGACGAGCAATGAGACAAGCACATGTACCTGTCAACAAACTGCTGACTATAACTGATGATCTCGTATTGGACTATTGCAAAGGATTGGCTGATGTGGTACATTCTGTGTTTCATCAGGTTGGACCGGATGCGACCACTCTTGAAAGAAAACCAGCTCATGATTTGAGTCCAGGAGAGTGGGTCCGCATAAAAGTCCACAGAAGAAGAAACTGTTTGGTTCCTCGCTGGGATAAGCCACGTCAAGTGATCCTGGTGACAACGACTGCTGTAAAATGTGCAGGAGTGAAAAATTGGGTTCATGCCAGTCACACCATCAGAGTCCCAGATCCTGAAGCTCGACCTGTAAGTCGACATCTGGAGATATCTGATACCAGCTCAGCATCCGAAGCAGAACCTGAGACAAGCAGAGTTCCAGATCCTGAAGCTCGACCTGAAAGTCGACATCTGGAAGAACCAGGTACAAGTTTGACAACTGAAGAAGAACCTGAAACAATCAAAGTTCCAGATTTTGAAGCTCGACCTGTAAGTCGACATCTGGAAATATCAGATACCAGTTCAGCATCTGAAACAGACCAACTTGAATTTGATGAAAGACAAAGAGAGAAAACAATAACTGACATTATAAACGAAGAAATTGAACCAAGAGACAGTGATAGCGAACAACCAAGTACAAGTTATGGAAGAATTCCTCCAGAGATAGTTGAACTAATTTATTTTATTTTTATTTTTTATTTTGAGAGTTTTATATAGCGCTGGCTAGACCCGGAGGTATCAGAGCGCTTTACATTAGGTTCCACAATGTTACAGAAAACGATAAATAAATTACACTTTACATCAAAAATAAGCAACACATTGAGAGAGGGAGTAAAGGTGAGACAGATAGAGCGGAGGGGGGAAGTGTGAAGGGGGAGGATGGGTGAAAAAACGGCAGGAGAGACGAAAGGAAGTCTGCCCAAAGACCGACTGGGTAGGTGACGTCCGAGGAGGGAATCCACAGCCCGTCTCCCCAATAGCTAAACAAGGTAGCTCCATCGGGCATCAGTCAAATAGCTATGTCTCAACTGGCGAGGGAAAGGATTACAAAAGAACGACAAGTGGATAGGAAAGTGTGGGAACTATGAGTAAGGCAGGGTGAGGGCAAAGGTCAGTAGCTATAGAGAGGAGAGGAGTAGGGCGGAGAGAGGTAGGGGGTAGGGTGAAGGGGGAGGAGGCAAATAGCGCTGGCTAGACCCGAAGGTATCAGAGCGCTTTACATGAGGATCAGCGAGTTACAGGTTACATGAGTTATTAGCGTGTACACACGTCTTAAGGGGAGAGAAAGGTAGAGGGGAATGGTAACAGGGGTAAGGAATGCAGGTGGAAGACAAAACGGGGAGACGAGGAGAACAGTGTCCGATGTCCAGCTGGGTAGGTGCCGGCCGAGGGGTGAACCAGAGCCAAACTCCTCTATAGCTGCATAGGACAGCTCCACCGGGCATCGGCCACGGTTGCTCGGGTACCACGTAATATACAGACAGTCATGGATTCCGCCCAGTGGGCATCGTCAAAGTTCCATTGAGAGCACCTATCACGGAGTCACTGGAAGCGATATCCGCCTTAACCTCCAGCTCGCCCCCAGGTCAGGGGTAATGAGAGGAGGGGTGGAAGGGACAGATTCCAAAGTCTGCAGAACTTCCCCACTGCGAGGCATTAATTACACAGGAGGCCTTAGACACACAGGCGCTAGATGTATTGCTGATTTGGCTGTCTGGGGTCCCGCTAGCATGATGGAGCAGGTGCTGTGAGGGTCAACAGCACAGGTAAGAGCAGAGCCCCACAAGTGCTAGTCGCCATCTTGTATACAGTCTGCACTCGGTTGTACTCAGTGGCGTTTGCCAGCACGGGACATAGATGAGTCACTGGGCAGTTGTAGCGGTGCTAGTAACAATAAAAACAGAGCAGGGGCCTCCAAAGCAGAATGCAGGAAGTTAAAGTACCACCTAACACAGAGCACATATTGAGGCAAGAAGAGTTCAGACGCGAAACGATTGGGGAAATTAAAGCCGCCATTTTGGAGTCAGGCAGGGACAGGCAGTAACGCGGGGCTGATCGCCGTGAGTGTAATTGTCAAAGTAGCGGACCACAAACAAGGTGTACCTTGAGCAGAAGGGTGTACAAGGCTTCCCTCATAGGCAGCAGCCGCTCGGTGAGGGTTTAAGAAGTACTCTTAGGCTGGAGGTGCAGCGATCAGTGCACCCACCATTTTGAATCCGATGCATGCCGATCCGGTGATACAATCCGGTGGTCTTAGGCATGTAATGATCACTGGTTTCCGTATCACACACCTTATGCGCATCTCACTTCTTGAGGGGGGGGCACCGTCTGCTGGGTAAACGGAGGTCGATGTCATCGCGGAGCAACTCCCTCGGCCACCGGTTGCAGTCTCGCAGCTCCCCGGGCGCCATCTTGGTGTAGTGACTGGCAGGGACGTCGGGGCTCAGTTCTCCGGGATGCTAGGTCGGAGAAAGGCGATTTCAGGCTTCAGGTGATCAGCCTGCATTCCGGTTTCGGAATCGCTGTTTTGTTTGGGACAACAGCGCGTCGGAACGCCGCTCAGGAGGCTGGTAAGAGGGTTCACTACCGAGCATCAGCTCCGAGCGACCATCGATGTATGTGAAGGACGTCAACTAACTGAGGGAGACTTAGATTCAGACAGAGAGATAGGGGAAGAAGCGGAAGAAACCCGAGGAGTAGTAGGGACAGACCAACAAATAGAAGAAACACAGGGAAATTTAGATTCAGACAGAAAGATTAATATAAATACAGAAGACAATCGAGGAGGGATAGAATCAAATGTCCCAACGGAAGAGACACAAGAAGGTTCAGATTCAGATAACGAAACAGAAATCATAAGGTTCAAGGTTAGAGGAAGTGAAGTAAGGTCTGAAACGGAATCAGAAGAAAGCGAAGATGAAAGAAAGCAAAGACTAGGACCAAGAAGGAGAACTTGGAGAGCTGAACGAGAGGAAAAGGAAAGCGAACTAAAAAGGTCAAGAAAAGGAGACAATTGGCTCCACGAAGTTAAAAGACTGAGATATAAGATAATACATTTGAACACAGATGATGCAGAACAAGTAAATAAAATAACCAGTCAAAAGGGACAAGGAAAACAAAGTGGAAAACAATTACAGAGAACAAAAAGAGTGAAGAGACCTAATTTGAAATATAAGTCACCTGAGTGGCTATACATTGCATTGACCGACATTAAAGAAGAGGATAACAGTCACGAAAGCCCAGACGAAAGCTGTAAACAAATGGGTGAAAGTGAATTGCACCAAAACTGAAAAGACAAAGCACAAAAACCGGACTGGACACAAAAAACCGATCAAGACAAGAAAGAGTTCTGAAAAGAGCTGAAGAAAGCACCAAAACGAGACAAAGTAAAGGGTAGAGTGGCTGAAAGGTCATTCTGAGGTGTGGTGACACATTTTCTGTACACACATATGACCAAGAACGTGAAGTTCGAAACGCATAGGGAGGAAGAGAGCTTTGTTTGAATAAAAGCCTTTCAACTGCTAAGGTGTATGCCGCGTTTCACTGCTTTGTTGGAACATATATATATATATATACATATATATATATATATAGCTGGATAATAGTACAGTATGGTAGACACTGAGAATAGAAGATCTAGATGTGAGTTCTTACGTAGATGGTGTAGAATGTGTTTATTTTGTACAGGATTGATAATGTTTATTTGGCTTATTTTAGCAATAATAATTCCACTTAGGTTAGTTGTAGAAGAAACATCTGTAATAGGGAATAACACGAAAAAGGATAAAGAGGCTATCACACAAAACACTGCAGCATTGGTAGATAGTACTGATTTACATAAGGATAAGTCTATAACTGATTTCTCCAAGAATGTCTTCACGAAACTGTTGTATGAATATGTAGAGACAATGGATGTGAGGGATTGTTATGTCTGTATGCAGTTACCCGCGTCGGTCACAGAAGGTGTGACCTATCATCACCTTCCTTTGACGTATGGGATAACTTGTAGCGTTTTAGCTAGTTTATTCTATAAAACAGGTAGATTAGAATATTATTTCACTGACATAGACACTGTTTTTGCAAAAGTTCCCGTAATCCCTGAACTAAATAAGGTGAAAAATGCAAAAACATTTGGAGAATGTTTCTTAGAAAATAAGGAGTTAACGTTAGAATATATAGTTAGACACAATCTTACCTGTGAATTAAAGAAAGAGGAAAAGATTTTCTTGGATATGGTAGAAAACAGAAGAGTTAAGTTTCAGAGAAAGGTAGTAGAAGAAAAGACAAAAACACCACTTTGGGCGTTTGAAGAGAAAAATCATGACAAAGGAGAAACAAATGCAGCTATGGTTTTGGATTGGCCCCAACAGGGAAAATTGTGTATTAGTAGAAATAAGACTATATATGATAACTATTTCGTAGGTTCCAGTGAATGCCGAGATACATATAAAATTATAGGAGGATGGGGATTTAAAGGAGGAAAAGATCCAATATTTCCAGGGATCTATTATATTTGCAGAAATAGAGCTTATTATAGGTTGCCGGACCATTGGTACGGAACGTGCTATTTAGGCCTGGTCTTTCCAAAGATCTTTCATGTGGAGAGAGGAACAAAAGGAATACACGAGATAGGTACAATATTATCACGTAGAAGGAGGGAAAGTTTTTCAGAAATAGGTGACATTTTTGGAGCATTGATACCAGCAGTGGGTATATCTTTGAATGCATTCAAGATTCGGAAATTGTCCACAGTAGTAGATCGTTTATCAACGAATACTGCTGGAGGGTTCTTGATGGTAAATACCGAAATGGTTGCCATGAGAGCTATGGTAATGCAAAATCGACTTGCCCTTGACATTCTTTTGGCCAAAGAGGGTGGAGTCTGTGGAATGCTGAAAGTCCAACATTGTTGCACTTACATTCCAGATAAAAGTGAGAATATACAGAAGTATATAAAGAATATTACTGATTTGCACAAAGAAATTGCTCCACTGGAGGTTGAAGGTGTTTGGGAGAGACTTGGTAAGAGTTTTTCCTCAATGCAGAAATGGTTCACAGAGATAGGTGGTTCCCTTATTGGGAAAATACTAATATCAGTAACAGTGATAATATTAGTAATGTTGTCAGCAAAGTTAGCATATGTGTGTATTAAAAGGAGAAAAGACAAAATAGAATTAAAGAGAAAATGAGAAAAAGAAAGAACGAGAAATGGGAGAAATAGAATTAGAAGAATTGAAAGAGAACATATACAAAAGGTCTAAAAGACAAAATGAGAAAAACACTGTTGTATGAACTAACAAAAGCAAGTGGACAAGAAACATTTATCTGATAAATTGTAGAATAGGTTTTTGTGGTGATATTAAAAATCACCAAAGGGGGAATTGATGGAGCAGGGTAAATAAAAATAATTTGTACACCCCTTTTAGAAAATTAATGAGCTTTAATGAATTAACGATACTAATTGTTTGATGAAATAATCAACAAATGCACCTTTAGTAAACACTACATAAAGGGTAACCGCGATTTTGTGCAAAATCTAATTTATTTACAATTGTGAAGTTAATTGATACTAATATTGTGGTTTGCGTACTAATTAGAGTAAAATCGCATGATTTATGCTATGTAGTAGAATTGTATTGTGGCAAAGAATGCGGATGGTAAGTAAAATGGCTTTAAATGTCGCTTCTGCTAGGTAACACCTAACATGGGTTTTTCAGAATGACGGGTGGTAAACAGAAAGGCTTATATTCTTTGTTTTAATTTTGATTGTGTTTGTTCTTATGATAGTTCGTTCGGGCCTGTTAGGCCATGCTGCGAAAATGGCTGTCGAAACAGACGAGGTCACGTGATAAGTAAAAGATGGCCTCTAAGCAGAAGAAATAAAGGAGCTGAACCACGTGGGTACGGCCCGTGCACAGAGTGAGAGATGTCAAGGTCGTGTTGACCTGCCATAAGGAGGGTGCCAAGAAAGACTCAGCATGTATTCGTGGGAGTAAATGAGAAAAGTACATGAGCAACAATGGACTAACTAAATTGTGACCATCGGGTTCGCAACAAATTGAATGAACAAATTGGACTGCTTTTACCCAAAGGTCATGGGAATCATTGAACTCTTAACCATCCCCGAAACCAGTTTGAACAAGGAAGGCAATGAGGTGACTATCACCACCCCTCAAATGGACCAATTAGCGTGATTCCTGCCCCCAAGGATTGCAACTTTTTGTGTAGTAAGCTAGAAGTAAGGTATAAGAGGGACTGCTCTTATGTGGGAGGGCTGCTGCTGCTTCTATAGGCTACTTCTCTGGGTTGCCTTTTTGCTGCTGCTGTGGCCGTTGATATTGATGCTATTGCTGCCATTGACTTCGAACTTGACTGGGGAAGGAACGAGACCGTTGCGGGAAAATCTGTACGGGAGGTCCCGTCGAGGAGGCCATTTAGCGGGACAGTCAGTCAGTTTGGGAGTCCATTCTGTGATCTACAGTTTATCTTCTTTTTGGTGAACCATTCCTATCTGCATCTAAATGGGTAATGCAGAAGTTTAATTTCTTTTTAGAATTTCTTATATAAATGTTATGAATGTATTAAAGTGATTAATAAACTAAGAATCTCACTCGTGCAAGCAAGAAATTAGATAAAATTGTCATTCTAATTAACTAGGAGTCTGTGGTTCTTTAGCTCATTAATATGTTAACGTTTAACAGGGTTTTAAAGTGATTGAGCTGGTCTTAATCACCATCAACTTATTCTACTAGTTGGTCCATCGACCAAAAGAGCGGAATACCTTGATGTTTGGAAACCGACAGGATAAAAAGCTAATGTATATGATGTTAGAGGTATTATTCTGTCAGATTTAATAAGGTATCCCGTTCCTCCAGCAACGCATTTTCTCCTTGGTGTGTAATCCAGTGAACGAATGAGTGTATGATATGCGGTGTTATGGGCCCCACCGTCATATGGATTTGTAGATGTGAATGATTTACCTGGATTCGTGTCCTTAGGAGAAAATCATATTAGCCACGCTGGATCACCAGTGAACGGCTTCCCTCTTTGTACAGCTCCGCCTGGTAGTTCCTGCCCCTTGCAGGTCTACTTACCCTGGCTGGTTGGTGTTCGAGGCCCTCCTTTACCCACTGGCTCCTGCCTGCTCCTCAACCCTGGTGGGCTAGTGGGGAGAATCTTTGCTCTGCTGCTGGTCTGCTTCTGTCCTTGTGCTTTCTGCCTCTTTTTCCTCTCTGCCTCTGAACTATTTTTACTTTTTTCTAATTTTCCCCTTTTTTTGCTTACTTGTTTCACTTATTTTCTCACTTCTCACACTCTTCTTTTTGTGCCGTGCCCCAGCTCGACCCCTGTGGCCCGCCCCGTTCCAGCACAACGTTTCCCACCTCCTGCTTCCTGCCTCCCAGTCACTAGTTAATGGTCGCCACTGCACCAGGTAAGGAGAAATATCACTGACCTACCGCCTGGTAGCTGCTGCCCCTTGCAGGTCCACTGACCCTTACTGGTTGGTGTTTGAGGCCCTCCTCCACCCGCAGTCTCCTCCGTGTGCCTCATCCCTGGTGGGTTAGTGGGACACACGTTTGTTCTGCTGCTGATCTACCTTCTGTCAGTGTGCTTTCTGCCTCTGCACTCTTTTTACTTCTTTCTTGTTTCCCCCTTTTGTTGCTCACTTGTTTCACTTTTTTCTCACTTCTCACTTTCTTCTTTTTGAACCGTGCCCCTGTTTGACCCCCATGGCCAGCCCCCTTCCAGCGCCGCGTTTTCCACCTCCCAGCCACTACCTAAAGGCAGTTGCTGTATGGCCATGCCAAAGGCAAGCCCGTCTGCGCCCATCAACGCCTGGACAGTGCCTGGCGCTACAGACGACAACAGCACCCTCCTTGCCCTCAACACCAGACCCCATGCCGCCTGCCACATTGCGTTGAAGAAAGGCACCCAAGGACCTTTCTCCTGCCGAAACTGCAGCTGCACCCTCACCCACCTCCGCACTCCAGCTCCTCCCACCGCCCGGCCGACCCACAGTGCACCCAACCGGCTCAGCTGCTTCATTCTCAACACACGCTCCCTCCACGAACACGCCACGGAAATCTGGGACCGCCTCAACTCCGTCTCCCCCGACATCGCCTTCCTCATGGAAACCTAGACAATTCCCAGCTCGGGCATCGCCACCGCCATCCCTGACAGCTACAAGATCACCCACACGGACCAAACCGACCGACTAGGAGGAGGCATCGCCATCGTCCACAAGAACTCCCTCCCCCTGACCACCCACTCAGAAAACTCAATGACTACCATGGAACATCTCCACTTCTAGGTCCAGACCAACCCTAACACCACCCTCTGCAGCTCCCTTGTCCACAGACTGCCTGGCCCCCCGCCGGCCCTATACCACCACCATCAGCAACTTCATCGCACCACAGACTTTTGCATCTACCAATTCCATCCCACTCAGAGACATCAACTTCCACCTGGACAACCCCAGTGACCAGAACACCGCATCCCTTCTGGAGAACCTTGCCAACATCGGACTCAAGCAGCCAGTCACCTCTCTGACCCACGCAGCGGACATGCGCTCGACCCTGTCTTTTCCACCAGCGAAAACATCACCTACAGCCACAACCCCGAACTGCTCTGGACCGACCATCAATGCATTCATTTCGCCTTCACCAAAACCACTGTACACCACCGCACACACCACCCCCTGCCGTAACTGGAACAAGGTCATCAAAGAACGGCTCAGCACCACCTTCAGCACAACCATACCGCACACATCCACAGACGCCAACACCGCAGAACGCAACCTCCAACGATGAATCTCCAACTGCTACGATGCGCTGGCAGCCCTCAAGAAAGCACCCAGCAAGCACCACTCAAAGAAAGCCAGTTGGTTCACTGCCGCCCTCCACTAGTCTAGACTCACCTGTAGGCGGCTTGAGAAGAGATGGAGGAACAGCAAAACCCCGGAAGCACACGCAGACTTCAAAGCCTCCGTCACTGCTCACCACCTCCTCCTCAAAACCACAAAGAAAATGGCCCTCCAAGATAGAATCAATGTCAAAGCACACAACAACAGAGAACTTTTCGCCATCGCCAAGGAATTCGACAAACCCAACAGCGAGACCACAGAAGTCCCAGCCTCCCAAGACCTCTGCAACAAACTCGGCACCTACTTCCACCACAAGATCAAGCAGATCTATGACAGCTTCGACACCCAAGACCCGCCCATCAATCCCGCCACCACCACACACGACGACAAAGCCCCCCAACAGATCCTGCTCAACTGGACCCTGCTCACCATGGATGACAGCCTCAAGACCTTGAAGAGTATTCACTCCGGAGCACCCTCGGACCCCTGCCCGCACCACATCTTCCACAGAGCTGCCACCTCCATCTCTCCCAACTTACGCAGCACCATCAACTGCTCCATTGAGTCCACCGCCTACCCCGACGACTGGAAACCCTGTGCTAAAGAAACCATCCACTGACCTGACAGACCTCAAGAATTTCAGACCCATCTCCCTGCTCCCCTTCCCAGCCAAGGCCATCGAGAAGGCCATCAATGTCCAACTTTCTGAGTTCATCGAAGCCAACCACGGCCTGGACTCCTCTCAATCCAGCTTCCAAAGCAACCACAGCACCGAGATTGCCCTCACCACCACCACCAATGGCATCCGCTCCCTCCTCGACCAAGGAGAAACAGCAGCCCTCATCCTCCTGGACCTCTCAGCCACCTTCGACACAGTCTCCCAACGCACCCTAAGCACGAGATTCCACGACGCTGGCATCCGCAACAAAGCACTGGACTGGATCTGTTCCTTCCTCACCGGTAGAACACAGTGAGCCAGACTACCACCGCTCCTCTCAAAACCCTCCGAGATCGGCTGCGGAGTCCCCCAGGGCTCCTCCCTGAACCCCACCATCTTCAACGTCTACATGGCCGGCTCACAACCATAGTCAGGAACCATGGACTAAGCATCATCTCCTACGCCGGCAATACCCAGCTGATCCTCTCCCTCACCAGTGAGCCCACAATCGCCAGAAACAAGTTCCACAATGGGATGAAGGCCGTCGCTGCCCAGATGAGAGACAGCTGCCTCAAGCTCAACTCGGAGAAGATAAAGGTCTTCATCCTGGGGCCCATCAACTCTGCTTGGGAAGACTCCTGGTGGCTCGCCACATTAGAAACCCCCCAACACACGGACCTCGCACGAAACCTCAGCATCATACTAGAGTCCTCTCTCATGATGAACCGCAAGATCAACACTGTCTCTTCATCATGCTTCCACACTCTTCGTCTGTTTCGAAATACCTTCAGATGGATCCCCACTGAGGACAGAAAGACGGTCACCCAACCACTCTTCAGCAGCTGACTCAAGTACAGCCACGCACTCCATGCAGGCGTCACCCAGAAACTCCTCAGAAAGTTACAGAACATTCAGAGCGCCGCAGCCAGACTGGTCCTCAAAATCCCCTGCTGCAGCCATATCTCCAAACACCTGCAAGAAATCCACTGGCTCCCAGTCAACAAAAGAGTCACGTTCAATCTCCTCACACACGTCTACAAGGCCCTCCACGATGCCAGACCAGCATACCTCAACCACCGCCTCTGATTCCACGTACTCACCAGACACCTCCGCTACACCGAACTGGCCCTTGCCACCATCCCTTGGATCCTCAAGACCAGGACAAGAGGACGATTGTTCTCCTACCTCACAGCCGAAGCCTGGAAAACCCTGCCTCTCCACCTCAGGCTATCCCAGTCGCTGACCCAATTCAGGAAGGATCTCAAGACCTGGCTTTTCAACTGAACCTCAGCGCCCATCAGGACCTGCAGCCCCCCCAGTGCCTTGAGACCCTCACAGGTGAGTAGTCGCTCTTAATAATCACTGATTGATTGATGGTTCTAACAGTAAATATACAAAACAGTGTTGGATGGAATGCTTGAGTTAATCTCAGCCACTGGTAATTATTCAGGGCCTCGTCCCAATCAATCATTATTTTGCACACCACGCCACCTCAGTTTGGACCGAGCTATATGCAAATCAGTCTTGACCTTGCTCCAAAGGGAACAAACAGTCCAGCCCAAACTGCCAAACCAGGTCATCCCTGAACCGGAACACAAGCAATCCAGGACCAGTTTTGCCCTTGTTGTATTTGCCCTCCTAAGTGCACCGGGTACGACCAGACATAGACCTCAGGCTCACTGTGCCATTGGAACCAAGCTATATATGGCTATAGAGCCCTAACTAGAGCAAAACTGGTCCTAGGCTCTTGTGTTCCGGTTCAGAGAGGACCTGGTCTGGCAGTTCAGGCTGGACTGTTCCCATGAGGAATGGGGTCAAGACTGACTTGGATATGGCTTGGTTCAAACTGAGGTGGCATGGTGGGCAAAAAATCATGGATTGTGATGCGGCCCGAGCGATTGCCAGTGGCTGAGATTAATTCAAGCATTCCATCCATCACCTTGTTGTTTTTGAACTTTCTAACAGTGGCATTTTCAAAATTGCAATGAAAAATCAAACTTTACCATTAAAGAGAGTGGAAAAGAGTTTTATTAAAATGCAAAAATAATATAGTTAAAGTCATAAATGCAATATTAACATGCAATTTATATTGAACCGATAAGATGTTTAAAATGTGCAAATGCAGTATGTAGCTATACTTATAAGTACTAGGCCTCATAAATGCCTAAGAAGCTGTGCTTCACAAGTGGCTTAACCAAATGAGCTGAGACATGCATAACAAGTTTAAAAGTTGACATTATCCTGACAAGGCCTTTAATGAAAGCAACAATTAACACTGCAGAATGTTTCTGATTAATAATAACGTTTTGAAAATATTTGCTAGAAACACTTTATGGTTTGATGAAATAATAAAGAATAAACACACAAGAATAAAATGAATGGAGGGGCGTGGCTTGCCGCGGAGAGGAAATGGCCTCTTGATCAAGCGGCTCCGTAAACCACCTGAGCCTTCCCCTGTAATATCCGTACACAGATCCGATATAGTGACACGTGTGGGAGCGTGAGGACTCAAACAGCGCCTGGGTGCACCGCGGACCCTTTTTTAAAGCGAAGCTGGGAAACGTACGGCGGCGGAGCGGAGTGCAGCCTCCTGACGAGTGACATCCCCGGGCTTGCGTGAGGGAGCCTGGAGCCGCGGTGCCGTAATCCAGGCCTCGCATAGACGGAACGTGGACGGTGAGCTCAGTGAAGCAAAGGGTGCCGGCGGGGCCTGCGCCTCACCCGCTGCATTGTAGAAAGGAGCCGTAGCGGTACAGCTTGCAGGGGATTTAGAGATCAGTAGCTGAGCGCCCGTGTGAATTGGGCCGGGGCAGATATTGGAAGGCACGAACTGGCCTGGACATATACCCTTCCAAGGAGATCAGAGGGGGCGCGTGGCGGTCGCCCAAGTACATGCAAGCATCCAGGGAGGTGAGAGTGGATCCACGTGGGCACAAGGTACGCTGCGATGCGCGACGGTAAAGGTCGGCCACCCTGGGGCACTTGCATACCTCGGCCTCTTGGTTTGAGGTGAAGTAGCTTGTCACGGAGCTGCGGCTTAGACACGGCCTGGCCAGAGGGGGAGTACTGCCTGGAAGCGGACACAGAAGGGGCGAGTGGCGGTCACCAAAGTACACGCAGTGGTTCAGGGAGCCGAGAGCAAAGCCGCGTGGGTACCAGACACGCTGTGAGGTGCGACGATAAAGGTTGGCCACCCAGGGGCAATCGAATAAAGTGGCCTCCTGGTTTGAGGCGAAGTAGCTCGTCACAGAACTGCGGTGAAGACATGGCCTGGCCAGAGGGGAGTTCTGCCTGGAAGTGGACACAGTGGGCGGGGGACCCGCTGGACACTAGCACTACCTACGAGGTGACCCACTCAACATACCCCTTGGCTTTCTTACAAGCGATCTTGGGCATAAGAGGTTGGAGTTAAAGGAAGCGCAGTTATCGGGCCTAGGCCTGAAGAGCACGCTACTAAGTGGGCCCCGACGATCCACGGGCAGTACGACCTGTGAACATGACCGGGGGCAGAGGCTTTCGTAACCCACAACAGACGAAGCTTGATAAATATACCGTGCCCAAGGAACAGGCGACTGGCCCTGGGGGGGCTGAAGCAACTATGGCGGAATCATCGACGGCGACCCAGGAGCCCACCTTGCAAGATATTATCGCTGCCATATAGGGTGTCAGGATGGAGCTGGCAGGGAAAAGAGATGTGGCAACCTCAGAGGTGTCTCTCCTGAGAGCAGACCTTGGCAATATGAGAGAGCGAGTAACCGGGGTGGAGGAGACGACCACTGAACTGACCAAAGACTTCAAACTCTTGCAGTCACAAATTAAGGAGCTAACACAGACAACGAGGGAGCTGGAAGCCAAGCTTGAGTACCAGGAAGGGCTCTCCCGCCGAAATAACATACGAATAATCGGGGTGCCGGAAGGGGCAGAAGGTCAGGCGGTTGACCTCTTTGTGGTAGACTTCATAACTAACTCTCTCCAGCCACGGGGCCTCTCAAATTTTTTTTCAGTGGAGCGGGCCCACAGAATCCCGGGAGTGAGACCGAGACCGGGAGCCCCGTCCCGGCCTATAATAGCGAGGCTATTTAACTTTAGGGGCAGGGACCTCATCCTGCAAGTAGCAAGAAGTGCTCCACCACTGAAATATGATAATGCACACATTACAATCTATCCAGACTTCACTCAGAAGGTGCAGCAAAAACGACGACATTTTCTGGAAATTAAAAAACTCCTCTGAGCACAAGATATCGAGCACTCTATGCTGTTTCCGGCGACCCTCAGAGTGATTGCAGAGGGAAAGGTGTGGAGGTTTACGACTCCGGAGGAAGCGCATGACTGGCTGGAGGGATGGAGACCGGCCACGAAGACAAAGCACCGACTGGCAACTGCATCAGCAGCAGAGGCAAGGAACAGAGACTCCGATGTGGAACGTGAGAGTGTCTCCAGCAAGGATGGGGAATGTACGTCACCAAGAAGGGAGTGACACTGGGGCAGGACTGCTCTGGTAATGGGGAGATGGACTCAATTACAGGACATGATGGTCTGGCCTCACTGTTAACGCAGGCTGTGGAGGGGTCTCCGGACCAGATGTCTTCTGATCAGATAAGATTTACGTACTTGTACCAGATGGCAATTAGTATGTTGTAGCGATACTTTCCCAGCTAATGAGTAGATGTTGCACCCAAATAGTACAGAAGGATGTGTCCCTTTTTTTTGGGGGGGGGGGGTTGGGAGGGGAATGGACTTTCTGCCCAGGCTGACCCCAGTTACAGTTGTTTATGTTTGGGCGACAGGCACTTTGCAAGTAGGGGGGGTGGGTGGTTTTTAACCCACGACGCAGGGAAGCAGGGGGGTGGGGGTTGTATGTTGTTGTTGTAATAATCGCAGAAATTACAAAGTTTATAAGTTTAGTATGTTATTAGTCTGGCAGGGTGCGGAAATGAGCCGAAACGCATACAGGGATCAGGAGGGGTGGGACAACCCGCCTTATGAATCCTGCAGTTGGAACACACCTAGAACTCAACAAAAATATGTCTGTGTCTAGTAGGAGTCAAGAATCTGAGAGATGTAGGGCTACACCCCGGGAGGGCACAGACATACGCATACTAACTTGGAATGTCAATGGTCTTGGGCATAAAATAAAACGCACAGTGGTATTTGCAATACTTGCGTAGGCATAACCCCAACATAGTCCTACTCCACGAAACCCATCTTAGAGGAAATGCATGTAAAGCGCTCAACAGGTTTGGGTACAAGTTGGTAGCCCATGCGGGTTTCACGACGGGCTTGAGAGGGGTTGGGATCTTGATCCGTTCGTCCCTTCCATTCTCCCTCGGGAAAATATGGCACGACCAGATTGGCAGATATGTGGCTATAACAGGATGTTGGCAAGGGAGGGTTCTTAATATCTGTTCTGTGTACATACCACCGAGGTTACACTTGGCAGCGTTTCAAGATTTGGGAGCACTGTTGGTGGACCTCCTGATGGGAACACTGATAATGGGCGGGGACATGAACGCAGCCTTAGATCCTGAGATGGACAGAGTAACGAGTGCCAGACACGATAGGGGACTGGAACCACTGAGAGATTTTGTTGAGGCGATGGGGCTGGTTGATCTCTGGAGGGCACACAGTCCAGAAGACCGGCGGCACACTTTTCACTCAGCCTCCCACGGGGGGTATTTCCGCTTAGATTATCTCATGGCACAGGGAACACACGCCCAAAGGTTCAGGGGGACAGAACACAGGGCTAGAGGCATATCTGATCATTCCCCAGTGGTGGCACGGCTCATAGACCCGACAAGGAAATACACCCTACCCCCTAGAATGGACTTGTGGCTCTTTAGGGATAAAGAGATGAAGGGGAAAGTACTGGAGCGCACAGAACAATACTTCCTGGATAACCTCAGGACAGTGGAGTCACCCTGCACGCTATGGGAGGCCTACAAGGTAGTGTTGCGAGGCTATGTCCAAGACATAGTGGGAGGGAAAAAGAAGGAACAACGCATCCTATGTGAGACACTAGAATCCGATATCCTACGACTGGAAAAGGATTCGGTGGGGGAAACGGACATAGCACAACAGGCAAGGCAACAGATCCGAATTAAAACAAAAGAGCTTAGGGACATAGTTGAGGGAGCGGCAACAACCTATGCTAGAGCAACCCAACGACGGGTGTATGAGCTAGGGAAAAAGGCTAGCAAGTTATTGGCTTGGTTGGATAAGAGAGACTCTGAGCGGAACTGGGTACTGGAGATACATACCCCGCTTTCCGAGATTAAAAGGACGGGGGCGGAAGTCGCTGCGGCTTTCGCAGATTATTACAAAAGACCTGTATAGAGCTACCTCCACAGAAACAAGGGAGGAGTGCCTGGAATTGTTGAGAGACATTCCTCTCCCAACTTTATCCAATGAAGACAGGGAGGCATTGGATGTCGAACTAACGACGGAAGAGATAGCTAGGGCGCTGGGGGATCTACAATCCGGTAAGGCACCGGGTCCCAATGACATTCTGGTAGAATTCTATAAAGGGGTGGCATCGAAAGTGGCCCCACACTTGCTTAATATGTATAACGAAGCTCTGGACTGTGGAGAATTGCCAATGGATCAAAGAACTGCCACAATAGTAGTCATACCAAAGCAAGGGAAATCGCCAACGGAGTGCGGCTCATACCGGCCGATATCCCTCCTGATCATGGAGGCCAAGGTGCTAGCCAAGGCACTGGCAAATAGGCTCAACACGGTCATCCCCACTTTGATTCACCCAGACCAGTCCGGGTTCATGCCCCACAGAAGCACTAGGCTCAACCTACGCAGATTGTATGGAGTGCTGCATACAACCGAAACTAACACAACCTAGGATGCCGCGCTGCTCTCCCTTGATGCATGCATGGCATTCGACAACATAGAGTGGCCATACTTGCAAGCGGTGCTGGGGAAATTTGGGTTTGGCCCCGGCTTCTGTGCTTGGGTGCAGCTCCTATACACGGATCCCTTGGCCCGGGTGAGATTGAATGGGGCGATTTCGAGGACTATTCGGCTTCATAAAGGCACTAGACAGGGGGTGCCCGCTCTCACCCATGTTATTCGCTCTGGCGTTGGAACCCCTGGCGGCATGGGTCAGGATCAGTGGCGGCTGGTGCAGTTGAAAAGTGGTGAGGCGTAAGACCAAATAATGAAATTTGGTGAGCTAGCTGCACTTTTCACAAGGGAGTTCAGAGTGGTTCTCAACTGAGAACATTTTTAAAACTTGAAGCAAAATGGTGTGTTTTCCAGCACAATATTTTTAATAAATTGACCAAAAGCAGCTTAGCAGACATTTTAAAGGAAACTCAAACTATTTCATACAATTTCTGACTTGGCAATCCTGTATGACCTCACAGCGGGTGTGGACAGCAGGCAAGAGGGCTTGTGTTTTCTCCTTTAGTGCAAAAAGGGAGAGACACAGAAACACATGTAATAGCTGAATTGCAAAACATGAAACCAGGAAACCTGGGATCAATCTCGGCTTCCCTGCTTGACCTAATTGTGTAATCCTGGGCAATTGCCTAATTTGATTTTGCATCTTTTCCCCTTATCATTACATTGTTTAATCCTACGTAGCTGCCTTAATTCGCATAAAATGTGATGTGATTCTAGGGAATGTATGATTAAACAACTACCACTTAAATAACGAATGCCTTAACCACGAAAGCTAAACAACGACCAAAGCCAAACAACTAGGGGGCAGATCTACAAGGAAGTGCCGCAGCACGGCAACGCAAGCCCTTTGGCTGCGCCACACTGCTGCACTTCGAAAGCACAGGAATGCAACATATTTACAATAATATGTCGCATTCCTGTGCTTCCCCCTGCGCTGGCGCAGGCACCCTTGCACCATGGTGCAAGGATGCCTGCGTCATGGGGGAGATTGTTTTTGTGCAGGAAGGGGCACCTTCCTGCACAAAAACAATCACTGCTGGCATTTTCCTCTTTCAATGCGTGCTGTAGAATGCAGCACTCTTTGAAAGAGGAAAAAACGAGGAGAAATGAAAACATTTCTCCTCGTTTCGCCTATCTACGCCTCCCCTGGGGAGGCGTAGCAATGACACGCATTTCCACATTTACGATTCCTCGTAAATCTGGAAATGTGTCTCGTTCCATGGGTGTTGCGTGGGAACACCCACTGCAACACCCAAGGAACGCCCCTTCCACGCAAAGTGCTGCGTGTGAAGGGGACATATTTACAAGGAGAGGAAAAGTCACGCAGGGTGGCTTTTCCTCTCCTTGTAAATATGGAGAAGTGAAATGCGCCTCCAGTACGTCACAAAAAGTGACGTACTGGTGGTGCATGGAGCTTGTAAATCTGCCACTAGGTACTTAACCACGACTTACTGAACCACGAAAATTAATCTATTGACATATACTCCGAATCTACCACTACGTTCAAAGCAACGCATGTTTTGATACACTATCCCAAAAAATGTAATTAAATAAACAACACTTCTAAGAATAACTATTTTTAATAAAGAATCTTGTGCCTCTACTGTTCCAGACTGGCCCAGGGACTCACGCTGAAGCAATGTATTGCTGCAAATCAGCCCTTTTCAAAGAAAACTCAGTAATGCTTTTGCCACGACTATTACTAATTGTGTTTCCTCTTTCCGAAAATCCTTATCTTGGAAATTGGGTCATCACTTCCGCTGGTCACTAATTGATATTTGTTAATTGCGTGCAGTCCAAATAGGCGAGTGTGTATTTTTAACCGTGCCGTGTCAAGTTACATCCAGCCACTAGATGTCAGTATTGCCAAAATTACTGTACAAGTGCTGTTCTTTTTCAGCTAGAAACGTCTGCCTGTAATTAGTCCAGTTTCAGTTTTTGCAGTAGGTAGGGGTTTTAAACTCAAGGTCATGAAACTGGACATACTTTTTTGCCTCCTACCCTTGTCACATACTTTAAATAAATACCGATGGAACACTAATTGTCGTGCTTGCTTTTCTAAAGATGTTCATATTTTAGTAAACATGATATTGTTGAATTCTTTAATTAAACCAATCATACTAATATGATCTGTTGAAACCGTTTACCATATTTGCGCACTTATAAATACACTTACCTCTGAAAATTAGTTGCAAATGAAGTAGTAGTTACCACGTCCACAAGTGAAAGGTCGTGTGGGACTCTCTGGAACTGTGCTTCTTCTGGAAAAAGTTGTCTTCATGTTCGCCCTTCTCTGTGCTTGACCTCATACTGAATTGTCTTTTGCAGGTGCTGTATTTGCACTAATTCGTTTTTTTCAGACCGTCATAAATAAACATTTACTTTTTGGGGCCATTTCATTCCAGCCTGGAGCAGCATGGTGCGCGCGTGAGGAGCGTGCCTCGCGAGGTGTAAATGTGTTCATGGCTTAGCCTTTCATATACTCCGCGTCAGTACCGTTCACCCCTCCATCGTCACACTCGTTCATCAGTCCGCTTATATTCATTCATCTATCCATCTTCACACTCATTTATCCATCCATTCATTAACCACTCACGTTTTGGTGACAAATGAATTCATCCATTTCGCTCCATGTACTCATCCCTGTGGTCTTTTCTGTAGATATCTACCCATACATCCATAATTGACTCATTCATGGACATATACATCCGCAAGGTTTCATCCTTGTCCATCTTTTAGTCTTTGACACGTGAAACTACAGTCACCCATCCCTTCGCCATCGGACTCCCATTCATTCATTCATTCATATTTACAGCTGTACGCATTAATCCACTGACCGTGATTTTATTGTTTATTTATAAAGCGCCAATACACAGGCAGGCTTGGCTCTCCGAAGCCTGAGTTTTGCACACAAAACAAGGAAGGTCAGTCAGGGCCTCCTAAAGTCAAGATGACCCTGGGTACGTCGTCGTCGATGAAGCGGAGATGTAGTCCAAATCCTGGCCCCCGGATATCCGAGGGTCTGACCCCAAAACAAACACGCTGAATGAGGGAGGGTGGGAGGGGGGGGGGATCGCTAGATGAGGGCAGTGGGCTGGTGGACTCGTGACGAGGGAAGCTCTCTCCTAGACATGTAAAGACTTGGGGCCTGCTCTCTTGGCGGGTGGGAAATCCCGCCATGGGATAGAATGCGGCTGCCCGCGGCCCCCGCAGGGGGCCACCCTAAACGGGCGGCCCCTTTAGTCCCATTTGGGCACTTCCCCACCCCCACTACGAATGCGGGACTCTAGGAGGAGTCCCCTTACCAGGCGCGTCACTTCCGGGTCGCAGAGGAGGTGGGGAGGTATTTATGCCTCCCCCGGCCATCCTGGCATCCTCTTTGCGCCGGACACGCCATCTCGCACCCTACCGCTTACCCGGCGTGGGGTTGGCAGGCGAAGTACGTAGAACGTTGTAATGTTTTCTTTTGTCGTTGCAGGCGGAGTTACAGGGCGATCTGGAAGCAGATGGGTACAGAAGGGTCCCTCTGCGTGGGCACAATAGGGGTGCCAGAGCCAAATCCCAGGAGCCTCATGGGAGGGTCCTGGAACAATTACGTCGGCGCCCCGTTAGTCCTTCGGGCGGTTGTGGGCCTGAACAACCGGGGGCTTGCCTTGCTACGCTCCGCCCTGAAAGGGGCGTGAGTAATAAGGGACCAATGTGTCACGTGATCCAGTAAGGGATCACCCCCATAAGGGTAGCGCTGATTGGATTCTCCACAGTGCTTGGCTCATCAGGCGGGCAGGGCAGCATAGAGTGGTACAGCTGCCTGCCCTTGGATCGCCCGTAAGATAACCCACCATATTTGCATACTTTTGTATGGAATAAACCTGCAGCAATATTTTTCCCAAACAAAAGTTGTGTTGTGTATTTATTTATGCATGCATACTCTGTTGTGGTGTGGGTGGGGTGTGTTGCCAATAATGGGACTATGCACCTGAAATACGGTATGCGAGATCCCTAGATAGATGGCAGGATAAGACGGACTGACATAAACGTTCCATCCTCTGATATTTCACTGCAGTTCAGAGTAGGGTTTCCCCTACACCATACCATTAGCAACAAGTATGTGAAGAACTCACTCAACACCCACATTCTCTTTTCAGCCACCGGCACCCCTTCCGCAAACATGCACCCAGCTTAGCAAATGACCTTTCCCTGCACGTACCCACTCGCCTATGTACATCTTTGCCGTCACCGGGCACGTCCTTGACAGACTAAGAGTGAAGGGGGTCGGCAGTGCCACCCCACCGCGGACGGCAGCTTGCCACCAACAGGTCAGGGCGGGGGGCGGTACCACGGACATGAGTTATTGCATCTCTGTGGCTGCTTCTTCCCACCTTCTCTGTGCGCCCCCTGCTCCGTTGTCCGGTGCAAACTATCCACAGAGCGGCATCCGAAGGGAGGGGGCGTCAGAACAGGTACCCCAAACCTTCCACTTAAAGAATCCTCGGGTGCACGAGCCATGCTGGCTGTAGAACACGCGCCTTACCCGGAGCAAACGAAGGTAGTCCAGTGACCAGGGCACCGCCTGGCATGACCGGATCAGTCTCAGCACAGCCAAGGGAGCAAAGCATGTTCCTTGCCGCATAATCAGCAAGTAACAGAGTAACACACTGCAAGAAATCTACAGCCGGGCCTAGCATGGCGGAGGCGTATGTACTCACACAGCCAGAGTGTCATAGGGCCAGGCCTGACACCATTACCTCACACTGTTCCTGCACATTGTTGCTGCACACCAGTGTAATGCTTTTCACAGCAGCAGACGCTTCCATAAATTAACCTATTTAGTGTAGAAGAAAGATTACTTTACACACATTAGTGCAACTGAGCACCGGCAAGCCGGGCGGGTGGGGGAGGGGGAGAAGCGGGACAGTTAAAAATACAAAAACTTACCTTCTTTCTTTATTTATTTATTTATAAAGTTTTATATAGCGCTAGCTAGACCCGTGGGTATCAGAGCGCTTTACATACACAAAGGAAAAGAAAAGATTGCATAACAACGCAGGACATGAGGATGCATAAAGATAAAAGCAAAGACATAATACTTATGTATCCAGTGAGGGGAGAAGGACGCATGTGGCTGACACAGTCAGAAAACCACCATCCTTGAAGGTCAAAGTTAGTGGGGAGTCCATTAGGTTATTGATGCCTAGGATGGTTGCCTTGGTCGGTAAAGTATTGGTTGAGGAGAAAGAGTTTCAGGTCCTTTTTGAAGCTAGAGAAGGAGGGGTTGCATCTGAGGTCAATAGGGAGTGCGTTCCACATCCTGGGTACGTTGCCAGAGAAGGACCGGCACTGGGTCGTTTTCTTTTTCAGTTTTGGAGGGATGAGAAGAAGAGAGTTGGTGCTTCTCAGAGTTCTGGATTTTCCTGCTTTTACTAGTTTGCTGTTTAGGTAGTTTGGGGATTGGGTGTGAAGGGCCTTGTGTGTGATGCAGGCCAGTTTGAAAATTCATCTACCTTCCATGTGAAGCCAGTTGAGTGCGTTGAGGGTTGGTGTGATGTGTTCAAATCTTTTTACACCAGTTATGCGTCGGGGTGCCATGTTAAGGACTGACCTTAGTGGGGCTAGGTGAGCTTTTGGTGACCCTGTTAGGATGGCGTTTCCACAGTCCAGTTTAGAAAGGACTAGGGATTGTACAATTGTCTTGAGATCATCTTGGGGAATGAAAGCTTTAATTTTCTTGAGGTGTTTTAGAGAGTAAAGCGCACCTTTTGCAGAGTTCTTGATGTGGTCCTTTATTGACAAGTTCTTGTCCAGGGTAATGCCTAGTGACTTTACTGAGTCGGATAGGACGAGGGAGCAGTTTAGAGCATCAAGCTCCTTGAGCCAGACTTGAATTGCTTGGTGGTTACTTTTCGGAGAGAACAATATTAATTCCGTTTTGTCCAGGTTCAGTTTTAAGTGGTTAGCGCTAAACCAGGTTTGGATCTTTGTTAGCGTGACAATGAGGTGTCGGACGTCACTGGGCGATTTGATTTTGTAGTATATTTGAGTGTCATCTGCATAAAGGTGGTATTGAACCGCTGCTTGTTTCAGAATAATTGCAAGGGGTTCCATGAAGAGATTGAAGAGGGATGGTGAGAGGATCGATCCTTGCAGGACTCCAAGTGTGACTCGTGTTGGTACAGAGAGGCAGGAGTTGATTTTAATCTGTTGCGAACGGTGCTGAAGGAAGGAAGTGAACCATTCTAGTACTGTGCCATTAATGCCACATCGGCTCTTCAGAGTCTCAAGTAAAGCTCGATGGTTTACTGTGTCAAATGCCGCTGATAAGTCAATAAGGATGAGGAGGCAGGCTTCACCTTCATCTAAGGCTCTGTGGATATCATCTGCAATATTGAGCATCGCTGTTTCGGTGCTACAACCTTTCCTGAAACCCGACTGAAAGGTGTCGAGGAGGTTGAAGTCATCAATATGTTTGTTAAGTTGTTGGAGAACGCACTTCTCCAATGTTTTAGCAAGGAACGGAAGGTTGGAGATAGGTCTGAGGTTGTTGAGCTCGTTGGGGTCGGCCCCTGGTTTCTTGAGTATGGGTGTGATTTGGCCTACCTGAAGGGAGTCTGGGACACAACCTGATGTGAGAGAGGAGTTGATGATTTTTGTCCAGAAAAGGGCAATGATGTGGTTGAGTTTTTTTACTATTGTGGAAGGGAGGGGGTCAATAGTCTGGGAAGAAGGCCTTAAGCTTGCAATTATATTGAAAACTTCGATTTCCGACATGGGTTCGAAGTTCGACCAATTAGCGTCATTTTTCAGTTGGAAGCGGGTCTGGTTGTCCGTGGTAAGATTTTGATCTGAATGGTCAGGGGTGGTTAAAGGGGGGTAGGTTGCAAGGGAGGGAGGATTTGAGGTTTGGATGAAGGATTTCTCAATTTTTGTGACTTTATCAGTGAAGAAGCTGGCGATTTCTTCGCATCGATCTTTGGAGGCTTTTATTTCTTGTGGGGGTGTGCTGTTTGTTTGACTTTTGTCAATGTTGAAGAGTTCTCTAGGTCTATTCTTCGCCTGGTCTAGTTGGCTGCGGAAGAAAGTGGCCTTTTCTCTCAAAATGTGATTTTTTATATGCCGACCGGGTTGATCGAAGTTGAGCTTGGTGAAGAGTCGAAGGGTTTAGTCTCCAAGTCCGTTCTGATTGTCTGAGCTGTCTTCTTTCGTTATTAAGATCCACATTGAACCAAGGTTTAGATTTGGTAGATCTCAAATGTTTGAGTGGTGCTACTTGATCTAACACCTCAGTCATTGTGGAATTAAAGTGGGCTGTGAGGTTATCGGCCGTCAAATTGGAAGGCTGGGGTTGTAGATGGGCATGAACCCTGGATTACAGTTCAGTTATGGGGACTCCTTTGTTGTTCCTGGTCCAGTGCTTAGGTTTGCCAGGTCGTAGTGGTTGGTTTCTGACATGTGAGTCAATATTAAACAGTATGAGGTGGTGGTCAGACCAGTCAATGGGAGAAATCGATCTCAAAGAGACCAGCTCATTTTTGGTGATGATCGAATCCAGAGTTGCTCCTTTGATGTGTGTTGGTTCATTGCAGAGTTGTTTGAGGTTGGTAATTTCGAGCAGGTTGGAGAGGTTTTGGGTTGTAGAGTCTTCTGGGTTGTTCCAGTGGATATTGAAGTCACCCAGGTGCACGTCTTCCGTGTTTGTTAGGGAGAAACGAGTTATTAGGTCGGTTAGTTCTTCAGCGAAGAGGGTACGTTCACCAGGAGGATGGTAGATGGTGTGAAATTTGAAGGGCGTGGTGCCTTTGGCTGTAAGTTCAACACCTAGATACTCAAGAGTCAGGTATTCTGTGGATTTTAATCTGGTAAGCTGTACTCCTTCTTTATGGATAATAGCTAAGCCGCCACCTGTTTTGATCAGTCTATCGTGTCTGATGATGTTGTAGCCTGGGGGGGTGAGAAGGTCTAGGATGGGGGTAGAGTGGTCATTGAGCCAGGATTCTGTGAGGAATGCAATGTCTATTTCTTCCGCGAGTATAACTTCAGCAATATCTGTGGCGTGTTGTACTGCTGATCTACAGTTGAGGAGCATGCACGATAGAGGCCGGAGCGCCTCAGAGGTGGTGTGTGCTGTATGTATAGAAGTGTATTGAGGGGGTCTGGGCGAGAGGACAGGTCTAGGGATTCTATTAGTGCTCACTAAGACTGGGATTGCAAACGGGGCCGAGTTCTGGTTAATTTCGAGGTAAGAGTCGTTGATATCATCTGCTTCTCGTTCTGAAATGGGTCGGAGAGCTCGGCTGGGACAATGTGCCTGATTCCTCATAGGATTGGTGGGCCATGGGGTGCCAAGTGGGGCCATGGAAGAGGCTGAAAGGGGGGAAGGTGTGTAGTTACCCGCCGTGTGTGAGCAAGGAGGCTTAATCCGGTTGCGAAGGCTTTGTTGTAGGTGTAGGATATCTGCCGCTAGGGTGTCTAATTCCTGCTCCATTCGGGTCAGTAGCTGGGAAAGTGTGCTGAAAGGGCATGTTGTCTTCGTCGGGAGCAGTGTATGACTAGGGTCTGTGGAAGGAGAGGGAATTAGGTTGTGGGAATGAGTGGCATCATTGGGGTTAGGAGTGGGGATAGATTGGACGTGAGGAGTCAGGTCGTTGTTGCTTCCGGTCAAGGGGTTAGGAGGAGGTGTTGTGGGTCTTGGGTCCAGGGGAGGGGAGAGAGCAATGGTAAGGAGGAAGTCCGTGTCCAGGGGATTGGCAGTGTGATTAGAAGTGGGGGCGGTTAGGGCAAGTGGCGGTGGGTCGGGGGGGAGTGAGCAGTGGCTAGAGGGAGGTCAGTGTCCGAGGGATAATCGGTGACGTTGGATATGGAGATGGTTTGGGCAGGCGGAGTAGGGACAGTAGTGGAGTTGAGGATAATTTGCGAGGGTGGTGTCGGGTCTCCTGAAGTCGAGGGGGGGTGTGCCTGAAGTGGGTTCAGTCACGGAAAGAATGTCATTTGAGTCCGATCTGCCTAGCTCAGGATCAGCCTTGCGGTGTTTATTAACTGTGCGTTTGCAGGACCTGGTGGTATCGGTTGAGGCCATTGTAGAGGGAGTTTGACGACGGAGTGTGATGATAGGGGTAGTGAGATTATAGTTAGTGATGGAGGATGTCCATGAGTTGTAGCGTGGGTCGTCCGTGGAGGGAGATTGGGTCGGTTCCGGTTTTTTTGTCGGGGTTGGGGGGGATTGGGTTTGATGGTATTGATGAGTTAGAGAGGAGAGTAATGTTGGGAAGTGCCGATCAAAAATGGTGAGGTGCGGGTCAGTGGCCTGTATGAGAATGTTTCCTGTTCTGAAGATAGAAATTGTGAGTTCTCCTTTAAAGGTAGGGGTGACTGTTGTGGAGATTTTTTCGCCATAAGGAATATTTACTGATTTGGTGACTAGAAAGTGAAGAAGGAAGGTGTTTTTCCACTTAGTCGGGCAATTTGTGTAAAAGATTAAGTTAGTTTTCATGTTACCGTTAGTAGCGGTGTGGTAGTTGTCTACTATAAGTGTTTCCGGGTATTGTTTTAAGGTACTGTGCTTTAGGTTCTTTTTAGCATTACTGGTCAGATTTTCTGGGTACTTTATGGACCATGAGTTGGGTCCGTAACGCATGAGTTTGGAATTCCGGTTGGGATTTGGCGGGTGCATATTTAATGGCTGAGAGTTCAGGCTCTGAATCTATGGGAGGAGAGGTTGGTTGCGCATTTGCGTCTTGTTGCTGTGAGTGGTAGGACTAAATAATGAGGGAAGAGCCAATTATTGATCAAACTAGGATGGTTGCTATCTTCTTTGTCCATAGGTTGTCCCCTTTTTCTAATTCCAAGGAGAGATGTACAAGGTTACTCCTTGTATGATTGTGAAGAGAGGCGGATGGTGGCAATTGCAATTGCAGATTAACTTGAATTAGATAAGATAATCCGTCCATTGTTCAGAGGAATTACCAGGTCGTTTTCAGCAGAGTAGATTGAGAGGGCTGTTAATCGTAAGCCCATGCCAAGATGGCCACTGCAGAATTTCGCTTAGTCCTCTTTCTATTACTATGCTGCTCTTTAATCAGACCTCTTTCACTTTCAAGGGGGCAGCCCAGGGGAGCAGGTCAGATCAAGATGGCCGAACCACTTCTTTGAGGTGGGAGAACAGATAGACTTAGCCTCTCCCAGAGTGAAAAATTATGCTGCCGAAGGGAAAGCCTTAACAGTAGAGCAAAAATTACGTTCAGTTGCGGCCGGCAAGAAGGGCGGGTCGGGTGGGGGGACGGAGAAGAGGGACAGTTAAAAATATAAAAACTTACCTTCCACTTCCTCCACATGCCGCATCACGCGCCGCCGCCTCAGCTCCTGCTGCTCTCAGCTCCTGGCGCGTTTTAGGCAGCCTCCCTCCTCCTGCTCCCCTAAGCCAATCACAACGCTGCAATGGCAGCGTTGTGATTGGTAAGGCGCAGCTGAGAGCGCCCCAGACGGGGCCCTGAAGGGAGGCCTTTTTCTCTATGTAAGGCTGCATGCAGCCTACATAGAGAAAATGGAGAGTGTGCATGACTGCTTTGGTCGACCCTGGGGCCGACCAAACAGTCAAGGCCCATAACATTGGGAAAGCCACTCCCCCCCTGCCCTAGACCAGGACCGCCCACCCGCCCGCCCCCAACCAGGCACTCCAGGCACTTCTGCTTTCTCGCAGTGCGAAAAGCAGAAACATAAAATGTTTTCTGCTTCTCGCACTGCGAGAAAGCAGTGGGGTGACGCCCCCACGCCCAAATGGAGGAGCCGCCACTGGTAGTTAAGGAGGTCGTGGTTCAGGGCAAGTAGTGGTTAAGAAGGTCGTGGTTCAGGTACAGGTCCTTGTTTAGGATTCGTTGTTAAGCCCACTCGTTGTTAGAAATTCGTTATTAAGGTCGCTTCCCGATTCTAGGCAATTGCGGTCCTAGGCAATTGCCCAATTTCAAATCATATGTGATGATAAAGGACAGAGAGTCATAGTGACATAAGCCAATTGCATAGGATCCCACAATTTTGTCAAGCAGGAAGCCTGGTTTGATAAATCACCTCTAAATACTAAGGGGGATATTCTCAAGAACGTGCGATAATCATCGCCAAAAAAAGCGAACGCACGTTTTCATATCGCCGTCTATCGCGGGAAAATAACGCTGTGTTAATGTCGTATTCACAACACGGCGGTAACATGCGATAGTCTCCCCATAACACGTCAAATGGCCGCGATAACATTACCAGGACGGCGATAATCTAAACCCGAACGTGAAAAAAGTCACGATGGGCCCAACCGCGATACAAAACCAGTGATAAGCTGCGCCAGACTGCAAGTCCCACAAGTCAGGTGGCCAAAATCACTATAAAAGCGGCAACCAAAAACACAAACAAGACCCAAACAACTGCGAAGCACCATGGAGGTAGCCGGAGCAAGCACAGAGGACAACCAGAAACCCACAAGCCCCACGGAGGACCAGCCTGGGACCATCATTGGGGAGACGGTGGCAGGAGTCGGGGGACCGGACACTGCACAACATGACCTGAGCCAACAACAACAGGGTGAGTAACGACCAGGGACTGGGGGGACGGGGGGAGATGGGCACAATGGCACACATGCACAAGTAAGTATAGCACATCTGCGGACAAACCATGCCCAAGAGTCACAACTCCGACAAAGGGCCCAATTTACCCAAGTCTGCAACATCTCAGCACTGCATAAGCACAGAAGTGAAAGGCACACCGCCTGAAAGGGATAAGGGCCAGCCAAATCAGACCCGAAGGGGCAACTCACCCACAATGCAGCACACACATAAGATGTAGAGCACCCCAACATTGACAACAATGTGGTACAAACTGCAACACTTTCACAACAGAACAGAGGACACAACTGCTGCCGCCTGTGTGTAGAAAATGGCCATTCGCATTTGGCATAGCAGGAAACTGTGAGATGACAATGCACAAGTACAACCTCACATCCCTGATGGGGTAGAAATGCCAAGTGTCCCGCTACAAATAGGCGTCTCCTCATACACAGTCACAATGTACAATGACATGCAGTCTGACAGTAAACTTGTACAATGCGTGAACATACATGTGAACACAATGCCAATCTGCATTTCCCTTCACATTGCAGAGGGAGAATCAACACCTCCTGCAGAGCAGACCCAACAACACAGCACTGATGATGAAGAGGACCTCCACACCATCGACACCGACGCACTCCAACAGCTCAGGGACAGCTCCGGCACCCCACCTCCAGGAGCAGGGCAGCCCAGCTGCATCCATGAGACCCCACCCCCTGCACAGGCCACACAGCAGGAAGCACCCACCACCACGGCTGTCTCCCAGGACCCCCACGACCAACACATGGCATTCCAACGCCGTGTGTTAGGGTGCCAGGAGGAAATGTCTGACCAGCTGCGGGTGGGGTTGCGCCACCCGTACGTTACTTTTCCCATGTTAAAAATGACGCAAAGTGGCGTAAGCCGCTTGTAAATAAGCCCCTAAGTACTAAACCCATTCCTGCAGCTTCTAGTAGCCAATAATCTTTCCCCATCTATGCTCAAAACCTAGGTTACATACAAGTGCACATGCTAAATCACGTGTTTCTCGTTCTTTACGTTGTCTAGTCGGTGGGGTGAGGGGCAAACAGGGTTCATGTTTAGAAGCTCTCATTTCCAATGAATACCACTCATTGCAAATATAATCTAATGCACTTAACTGAAACGATTTTGCATATTAAAGAAATTGAGGGGCATATTCTCAAGGAGCTATCGCTGAGTTATCGGCACTTTATCGCAGCCAAAGTCGCGATAATTTCATCGCCCCATTCACAAGCTGGTGCTAACAGCCGATACCACCAGTTTACTTGCGAAAGCATCCGCAAAAAACATCGCCACAGATGACCCCGGCAACTATCGCTAATGAGATGCAGAGTAGACGTTCCCGAGCAAAAAGCCGCGACAACACCACACCTCAACATTCTCAACGACCAGCCACATCGGCGATAAGACCACAAAACAGGCGATAAGGCGCGTTAGCAGCAGGAAATTAACACCTGCTCTGACCTGGTGCAAAGTCGGACGACAACCTGCACCAGAAAAGGGAGCCCAGCCCAGAGCCACACATGAAGAACAACAGATGCCATGGAGCCACACACCATGCATCCCGGAGCCCCGAGAGGGCACCAACACCCACCGCCACTACCCCCAGGATCGCCACCCCCACCCCGGAACCCCTCCACCCCCCCGGACCACCACAGAGGCAGCGCAGACCTTCAGGAAATGCACCAGCCTCACAGACCTAACACCAGACAATGTCAATGCCCACTACAGGCTCAAAAGGACAACCATCCTCCGCATCCTGAACATCATTGCCCACAGGCTGACGGTACCAACACAGTGGACAACCAACATCCCTCCGCAGACAAAGCTGCTGGCTGTGCTGCACCTGTTGGCCTCTGGTACCTCCCAACCAACAACCGCCAGAGTCGGAGGAGTCTCACAGCCAGCCCCAACCAAGTTCCTCACACCTGTCCTGGATGCCATCATCAGCCAGGTACCCCAGTACCTATACGTCCCCCACAATGCGCAGGAACAGCTGGAGACCAAGCAAGGACTATACGCCATAGCTGGATTCCCGCACGTGTTGGGGGCAATCGACTGCACACATATCCTACTTGTGCCCCCTGCCGACACTGCACACAATTACCGCAACAGAAAGCACACGCATTCCATCAACGTGCAGGCAATAGTGGACCACAGGGGACTCTTCACCAATGTCGTAGCCAACTACCCAGGCAGTGTGCATGATCCCTTCATCTTCCGACAGTCCAACATCAACCAGCGCTCCAAGGAATGCGCCTATGGGAATGCACTGCTTGTTGGCAAGTACCAAATGAACACACCACACACCTCAACTCCACAATCATGCAACTCACAACTCTGGCACTGCACACGTCACAAAATCACATACAACATGCCAAACAACCTGCCCACCCACCAGACACGACAGCACAACTTACTGTGGCAACCTTGGTTAGCCATGTACATGAGCCATGAACGGCATGGCACCTCAGCCACACAATAGCGGAATGTGGGGAGAGGTGGGAACCAGGCATGTGCGAAGGAGGCAAGTGACCCATGAATGAGAATGTACACAATGCCAAGTGTGGCGGAGATGTGCTGGACAGACTGCAGTATGCAGACCACAGACATATCCATGTCTACATGCAATGCTGGTGTTTGGAGTGTAGTGGACAGTGGACGCAACCATGTCACCCCAGCCAGTGGGGAAGATCGCGGAAATGTAGCATGTGACCTCCCCCCCTGTAAGCATGTGCGGAGTGGGCTGGCCCGGAGGACGCCAGGCCAGCGTAGGGGTGTGAATAAAAAGCACGTAGCTCTGGGTGTGGTTCTCTTCCGAAATGCCCAACGTGTCTGCCAGGGCGGCGCCTCCCACCCCGCCACGAGGCCGACGCCGTCGCCGTGAGCGGTGTGGCCTGCGATCCTGTGCGCCTGCTGCACCCCGGGCCACTGGTCCCCGAACCCATCATGCCCACCCCTGCGCAGCCAGGCCTCATTGCTCACTTGCCGACACCGGTGTGTGTCGAAGAGGGCCCACCACGTGCCGGCGCAAGCTCCAAGCCCGAAGCCCGCGACCTTGGCAGCCTCCTCAGACCATCACGGCCTCCGCGACACAGGCCCGTTTTACTCCTTTTTCGTTGACGTACTCCACCGCTGCCTCTGGCCTACACTACGGTCAAGTAGGTCACACATTTGGAACTGAGTCTTGATTATGCAATGGCAGAGTACACACCTTATGGCTGAGTTTATATCACTGTACTCCCTTCGATGTGGTGCCACCAACTCTGTGCATAGCATTCGAACTACACCTGTCTGTGGTCCCTTGCTGACTACTGCCTTCGGCCTACACTGTGGTCGAGTGGGTCACACATGTGGAACTGAGTCTTGATTTCTGCATGGCAGAGTTCATATCAATGTACGCAAGGAGACGAGTAAGAGGAAGACGCGGTTCAGTCCGGAGGAGAAAAGGATCATCGTTACGGAGGTGATCGAACACTGCCGACAACTGCTCTGGTGTCACTAACTCTGTGCATCGCGGGCCAACGACACGTGGCTGTGGGACCCTGCTGACCGCTGCCTCCGGCCTACACTGCGGTCAAGTAGGTCACACATCTGGAACTGAGTCTTGATTACACAATGGCCGAGTACACATATCAATGCCGAGTTTAACTCACTATACTCCCTTCGATGTGGTGACACAAAGTATGTGTATGGCTTCCCAACCACACGTGTCTGTGGGCCCTTATTGACTATGCCTTCGGCCTACACTGAGGTCGAGTAGGTCACACATTGGGAATTCAGTCATGATTCATTTATGGCAGACCTGATATCATTGTACTGGCCTCATCGCAGACTGCATCCCCTTTCAGCTACGGTGCCACTAAGTCTGTTCCCCGACATCCATGGACACTTTCTGGTTGAACTTTGGTGGCGACTGACTGGGGGTTGTCTTCATCATCATGTCAGTGATACTGACTTTGTGGCAAAAACGAGGCTGTAGCATCCCACTCCTCCATTTGCCGCTTCCGGCCGGCTTCTGCCCTCTGCATCATGCCCTGGAGGACACCTTCCACTGTCCCCCGCAAACCTCCGCTACATTCACCTTCGACGAGGACCCGCTCACCTCGCGTGGCCCTATCTCACTGCACCGGAAGTCACCGTCCCGTGGCGGTGTGCCTGTGCCAGCCGCAGTGCATCCGGGGCCACTAACTCTGTGCAGCTCAAGTCATGGCCCCTGTCTGATAGCATATTGGATGGCCTCTGGGTCGATGGACTGGGGGTAATCAAGGCCATGTGTCTGTGGCCCTGCGCTGTCCGCTGCCTACGGCCTCAACTGCAGTCCACCTGGGCTCACACATCAAATCGAATCCTGACCTGCCCGGACGTCGCATCACCGCAGGATGCACACGCCACCACCGCCAGGACCAACTCCAAACAACAGGTGAAAGAGTCGGAAGTGTCTTACTGCCGGACTATCAGAGTTGCTCACACCTGTCGTGGGTGCCATCATCAGCTTGATACCCTGCTCAGCCCAACACCTACGAAGTCTCCACTGGCTCCCCGTGGAGAAAAGAGTCACTTTCAAAATCCTCACTCACGCCTACAAATGCCTACACAACAACGGACCCAAATACCTCAACGACAGAATCAACTTCCACGTACCCAAAAGAAACCTCCGATCTTCCAACCTCGCACTGGCCGAAACCCGCGCATCCACAGAGCCAGAGCAGGCGGAAGATCCTTCTCTCACATTGCAGCCAAGACCTGGAACGAGCTACCGGCAGACATCAGACGCGCCCCTCCCTGAACACCTTCAGGAAGACCCTCAAGACCTGGCTCTTCGGCTAAACAGATCTGCGGACCCCCCCAGCGCCTTGAGACCCTCACGGGTGAGTAGCGCGCTTACAATTCCCTGATTGATTGATTGATTGATTGAGCTCTTCAGGTGCCACTGACTCAATGCACCACAAATCATGGACCATTCTGCTTGCCTGTTGGGTGCACACTGTACTTTCTCCGGCTACCACCATGATGCTTCACAGTTGTTTCTGTTATGCTGGTGTTTTCTGTTTCCGCTTTTATTGTGATCACTGTTCAAGTTGTTGCCAGCATCAACGACTCCATGAGGGCTGGCTTACACTCACCCCACACACACCCAGCACATGCATCACTGTACATGTGACCATGCCAATAAAGGTGTCGAGCGCACGTGCCCGTAGCCATTTCAACAAACTATCTGAGTGTGTCCGTGTGCTCATGATGTATGCATTAGGGCCCCGGGCCCTACAACATTACATTGTGCCGTGTACAGAGGACGCAGCCCTGTCACCGCAGGCAGCGGGTGAGACATTGCACATGTAGCTTTGTCGTCCCCCACTCAATACGTAAGAGGAGTGACCTGGGCCGGCGTACGCCAGTCCAGCGTGGGGGTGTGGATGATTATCCCGTGGCTCTGGGTGTGGTTCAGTACTGGAAATGTGCAAAGGCATGTGTCTCTGTCGCAGTGTGGGTCTCCGTTGGGGAGTGTAGGTGGTCCCTGATGGGACTTAGACACCCACGTATGTGATCTAGTTTGGCTTCCATGAGGTAGTACCCCACCCGCACATGTTCAGCCACCCCCTTCTGGCAGTCTGACACCTGGCCTTGGAATGCAATGTGTGCTTCGGTGGGCTGCTGGGAGCCAGCTGGGGTGGTGGGTGCGTCCAGCTGTGTTGTCTGTGCAGGGGTGGGGTATCCTCGATGCAGCGGTGCTGCCCTGCTCCTGGTGGTCGATTGCCTAAGATGTCCATGGACTGTTGTAGGGCGTCGGTGTCGGAAGTGTGGAGGTCCTCTTCAGCATCACTGTAGAGTTGTCTGGCCTGCCCTGCTGGAGGTGTTGTGTGTCCCTCTGCAATGTGAAGGGGTGATCCTTGTTGACATTGTGTTGGCATGTATGTTGCCGCATTGTTCAAGTTTACATACAGACTGCATGCCAATGTACATTGTGACTGTTTGGGAGGGGCGGACTATTTGATGCGGGACAGTGGACATTTGGACTACATGGGGTAGGTGAGGTTGTACACGTACATTTGCATCTCACAGTTTCCTGCTATGTCCGATGTGATTGGACATTTTCTACGCACAGGCGGACCCAGTTGTTTCCTCTGTTCTGCAGTGTAAGTGTTGCACTGTGTACCACATTGTCGTCCATGTGGATGTGCTGTCATTGCTATGTGTGTGTGCTGCATTGTGTGAGAGTCGCACCTGCAGCTGTGATTTTGCTGCCCCTTATCCCTTGGAGGCGGTGTGCCTTTGGCTTTTGTGCTTTTCAGGTGCTGTGATGTTGGCGACTTGGGTCATTTGTGCTCTTGGACGGTTTTTGTACTCTTGTGCATTGTTTGTCTGCAGATGTATTGTTGACGTCAGTGGTTGTTTGTGCACGTGGATGTGTCAGAGTGTGACCTGCTCCTTTCCGGATGTGGTTCACACTCAGCCACCTCAGTCTTGTGGCGTGCACAATGTCATGGTGATTGTACTCCAGCCATGCTGCTCGTCATGTGGTGTCACTTGCTTTGTCAGTGTGGCTCGCACATACGCATCTTTGCTGTGTTTCGCACAGGTGCATGTGTGTGTTGTGGAATTGGTGATGTGTGGGGTGGGAGCCCTTTGGGCACATGGTGGACGGGGGCCTACTTGATGTTTGTATGTGTGCTGCAGTGTGCCACGGGGATCAGGGACATGACCCAGGGTCATTGTGGGTGTGCGGTGTGCTACACGTCGTTGTGCATGTGTGCCATTGTGCCCGTCCCCCCGTACCCACAGTCCCTGTTCGTTACTCACCCTGTTGATGTTGTGTCAGGTCATGTCGAGCAGTGTCCGGACTCCCGACTCCTTGCACCGTCTCCACACTGAGGACTGTGGCCACCATTTGCTCCAGCTCCTCCTGTGGCGCAGGACTCCCACCTCCATTCGCCGTTGCTGCCTTCCAGTTGGCAGCGGGTTTCTGCTTGGTTTGGCTTTTCACATCGTGCCAGCGCATCTTGGCCTCCTTGACACTCCGGCTGCATTCACTATGGAATGCCATTTTTCCGTCTGTGTTGCCAATGACACTGTGGAGGTGATGGACAGTTGTTGTTAGTGCTCTGTCACCTCCGTGACGACGATCCGGTTGTCATGCGGACTGTACCCCGTCTTCCTCTTCCTCTTGGCCTTCCCGGACCCCGAGGTTCCTTGCTGGTGGTCTGTGTGGCTTGTGGGGTTCGCGTTGACCTGGGCACTCGTTTTGGGTGCATCCATGTTGCTACGCAGTTTATTTTGTTTTTGGTGTGTTTTTCTTGTTCGGCTTTTATGGTGCATTTTCCCGCATGACGCATGGGAATTGCAGGCCTGTCGCTGGTTATCGCAGATTTTTGTATCGCGGTTGGCGTCATCGCAACTTTGTTCGCGTTCCTGTTTCGCATTTTTGCGGTGTCGCGTTGATTTTAACGCGGTCATTTGACGCGTTATCGTGGGACTATCGCATGGTGCCGCCAGGTTGGGAATACTACGTTAACATGGCGTTGTTTTCCCGCGATCGACTGCGATATGCAAAGTTGCGTTAAGCTACTCTTGCGGTGGTTATCACACGTTCTTGAGAATATGCCCCAGAGTGTTTCTTTAAACAGCTAAAGCATTTCAATTTAGTGCGTTAAATTGTTACAGTGCCCATTGCATCAGAATAATAATTGTATGCACTAAACTGGAATGCTTCGGCATGTTGGAGAAATACTGTATTTCCTGCCAAAGATGTTGATGGTTCCGCATTCATGTAAAACGTTAGATGTTGCTATCAAATGCAGGTGTATCAGCTCAGTTGATTGAACGCCTCCTGTTATAATTTGTGTGTAATCTGCAATACACAAAGCATACACAGCGCCCACTTCCATGGGTGTCTTCTAAGCGCACACGCTCAGAATGATATTATCATTGGAAGTCTTCGAATGAATGCTAAGTCATGGAGCAGCGGATCAGCGTGAATACTTATATGGTGCTCAAGATCGCAAGACGGGCGCGCTGAAAAAGTAAACACGACAGAGGTTGATAAACACTGTGTGTGATGATTAGGAAATGAAATATGCGGCATTGAGATCGTTGCAAAAGCAAATATAATAATCCTCACCCCAAGTGAATGATACCCAGACTAATCTACCCTAATAATTACGATCTGTTTCCCACATCTTTCCCACATTAGAGGAGGAATGCGGCTGCCCGCGGCCCAAGCAGGGGGCCATCCTAAAAGGGCAGCCCTTTAGTGCCATTTGGGCACTAGCACCCCCCCCCTAACAGTGTTGGGACTCGGGAAGGAGTCCCCACCCCTTGCATTGGCACGCGATGCGCGTCACTTCCGACGCGTCGAGGATTCGGGGAGGGTATTTATGCCTCCCCGGCAACCTTGGCGTCCTCTGTTGCGCCGGGCACGCTGTCTTGTAGGGTCTTACAACCGTCGGGAAACGCCGTCGTTTGCAGATGTCGAGGTCTGCATAGTGGGAGGTGAGTCCATCCCCCGGCCCCAATCCATTGGCCAGCGTCAATGGGAACCCGCCTAAGATGCCGGCTTGGGACTTCTAGGTCCGGCCCTGCGCGGAGGCCTGTCGGGTCTTTTGGCCGGCGGCCGGAGGCGCATTTTGGGTCTATTTTGGGTCGGAGCAAGGGGGTTTAACGGCCGCTATGGCCTAGCCAGCCTCTCCTCTCATCCCCTCCCCGAGGGAGTAGGCGACCCCTTCGAAGATGGCAAACACCCACCCCCCCCTCTCTCGGAGTTTTGGAGTGTGCGGCTTAGGACCGTAAGGGAGCGGGGGGTAGCGGGGAGGGGTGCACGAGGCGACAATTGGGATGGTGTCTCGATCGGGCGACAGGGCGTGTGCTGGGGTTTGTCGGGTTTAAATTGGATCAGTACATCCGGTTCCTTCTTGCATGCTGCACGAGCGCGGATGGAGATGGATGCGGCCTTCAGGCAGCCGGCAAGCACGTATGCTCTGAATACTCGTTAGCGGCCCTTCCAAACGAATATGCCTAGTGACAGGAAGTGTGTTTTCGCTCTGTTGAATGTTCAAAGGTCTATATGTGATTCGTTGCACGCTGCCCGATCGACTCTGGACGCAAGTCGGGTGGAGTGCAAAGGCAACCTGGGTCTGGGGCGAGCCGAGTCTTTCAAAAATTGATGAGCGTTGGCTCAAGCGTATGGGTAAATCACCCAATGTCACTGTCACTTGTGTAACGTAACGGGCGCTCATGTAAAGCGCGCCAATATTTTGGTCACAAAACTGCGTGGGTCATCATTGGTCGCCGTGGACCCCGAGTTGGATGGCGAGCTGCGGTGGCCATGCGCACATTATGTAGGCGGTTTGCCAAAGGCAATATTTATGAACGTTGGCTCAAGATTTTGAGTAAATCACCCGATCTCCCGGTCACTTGTGTGATGTAACGGGCTCTCATGTAAAGCGACTACATTTGTCGCAAAACTGCGTTGGGGCAGCATGGGTCACCGCAGACTCCGAGTGGGATGGCGGGCTGCGGTGGCCATGCGCACATTAGATAGGCGAGTTGCTGAATTCAAAATTAATGAACGTTGACTCAAGACTGTGAGTAAATCACCCAATCGCCCGGTCACTTGTGTAACGTAACGGGCGCTCATGTAAAGCGCGCCAATATTTTGGTCACAAAACTGCGTGGGGCATCATTGGTCGCCGCGGACCCCGAGTGGGATGGCGGGCTGCGGTGGCCATGCGCACATTAGGTAGGCAAGTTGCTGAATTCAAAATTAATGAATGTTGGCTCAAGACTGTGAGTAAATCACCCGATCGCCCGGTCACTTGTGTAATGTAACGAGCGCTCATGTAAGCGCGCCAATATTTTGTCGCAAAACTCCCTGAATTCTGCAGAGACCCGCACAAGACCTGCAAGTCGGGCATTGGGCGGCAGCATGTTGGAGGCTGCAATCCGGACCTAAGGCCGCTGCCGCGCAGGCTTGGTTACTTATCGGTGGGTTAGGGGTTGACTGCCCGAGTGAAGTGCATTTCCCCCCCCCCTTGCATCCAGAGAGCTCATGCTTGACCGCCGGCCGGCCTCGGGGACTTGCTGCTTGCCGGCCGTGTGTTTCTGCATATCAGCGGGTGTACGCTTATTTGAATGTATACAGTTGCAGTTGCGCTTTGGGCTTTGTATTGAAGCGCGGGAATTAGATGCTGTGCGCGCCCCCAGGGAAGGCCTCTTGGTTTAGGGGGCGGCGAGCTCCGCGTGTCTCCACCTCTGTGGCGGTAGTTGATGAGGCAGACCGGGGCCTCGGCCTGCGTTGGCCGGTAGTTGCGTGGTGGGGGGAGGGCAGCGGGCACCGCCAGGCTTCTCCTCCGCCGATGTGGTAACTGGGTGATCCTGCAAGTGGGCTGGGGGGGCGGCGGGGTCGCATTGCTCCCCCCCGCGGTTGGCTCGCGGCGGCCAAGCTGCGCGGACCTGATGTTCCGGGGGGGGGGGGGGGCAGTGGGCTTTGCGCTGTTTTCCTTCCCGCTGTGGTACCGGTGCGAGGTACAAGAAAATACTGGTGAACAGGCTTTCTTTAGGGACACAGACTTTTGATACACACGGGTAGGTGGCATTTGTCACAGATCACCTACGTTCTTACAATGTTTGCAAGCTAGGCCACACTGGGTTCTACAGTGTTCGCGACTTACAGGGATATGAGACTTGGATACAAACATCTCCACTCCCGTTGGTGCTGTTCATGAGCCATTGTTTGTTAGCAAATTTTCTGGTTTAATAGCACGCAGCGTCCGACACAGCTGCGAGTGGAGCGTTTGATGGTCGCCGCGGACTCCGAGTGGGACGGAGGGCTGCGGTGGCCATGTGTAAGATTGGTCACGCGGGATGCGAATTGTTGGAAGTATTAATCGGTGTCATTGCATTTCAGGAACGTGCAGCAGGAAGTTGGTCTGGGATCGTCAAGGGTCCCAGGTTCAGGTAAAATTGTTGGGGGACAAGTTGGATAATTGTGCCTGCCGTGCATGGGGGCCCAGGTGGCCGGCTAGAGGTCAACAGGAGACTGGCACACTGGGGTTCACCTTGCCTGGAGGGTCGGATATTTCAGATGAGGGGCCGGCTTGCCCCTGGGGGGGCCCCATGCCTTGTTAAGATTGTGGTGGTGTGGGGATGATGCGCTTGCAGGACTGCCACAGGGGGACGCCCTGGTGAACGGTTCAGTGGCCTTGGAGGGATGTACTGCCCAGCCAGCTATCTAACATATGTTAATTTTGCAGGCCGCGTGTGACAAACTCGTGACGGTGCCACATGCGGGTCATCCAGGATCAATCGATACGCTTCGTGTTCGTGGCCTTGTAGGCACTGGTGAGGCATTCATGAGGTAAAACTGTGGGGGGCTACGGATGTGGTCTTAAGGCGGGTTCCTCACTGCTAGTGGCGGTTTCAGTACCAGAACTTCCTGCTTCGTTTGTGGCCATAGGCAGATGTTCTCCACCGCGCCGATGGGTTCGCGAGATAACTTAGTCACGATGCCCACGCCTTGTAGTGCAGGGGGAGGGGTCTTGGCAGCAAGGCATGTCCCTGGCAGCTGCTCTGCCCCTGCTCTGTCATCAGCCCCACCCCCACCCCGACATCAGCCGAGCAATGGGGTAACGTGTCCCGGTTCATTAGAAAGCGCCCGGGACCTCTCGATGCGGTTGTGTTCGTACATGTTGCGGGCTAGTTCTGCTGCCAATTGCCCCTACAGGAGCACAGGGTATGCCCACACCTCGACGCTGGGGTCTGTGCAGAACATGTGGCGTGTGTGCATCAGGAAGGTGCGATGGGCACGGTTTGTGATGGATATGTAGAGCCAGGTTCTCCCAGGGACGCCGTGTGCGCTCCCGCCGTGACTAGGGGATGCACGCCCAACCGGGGCATCAGTTGGTCATTGTTTCTCTGCCCCCACCCCCCCCCTAGCACTTGTGCATGTCTTGGGGCTAAGGTGGGGCACTCCAGAGAGGTCCACCTTCTCTTTAGTGTTGTTGGTTTCGAGGGACGCGGGAACTTTACTTCTCCCCTCAGTGGGCTTTAAACTGTAGATGGTTCTTGGGTGTGGCGCTGCTGTGTTCCGCTGTCCTTTTGTTTTGCCCACATTGATGTGCGGTTCTAATTAGTATTATGCCCAGGTTGCAGGGATGGAATTTGCACGTTCTTTAACATTTACCAGAGTCGCCCGTTTGCCGCCCGGGTGTATGTCTGGGTTGCTGTATTACGGGGGTTACTGGCTTGTGGCCGGTTTTCGGCGGAAGTGGCCTCATGGCTAGTTCCTGCATGATGTCGATGTTTCCTGGCTGTTCTTAATTGGCACTAATGCTTTAGACCTTTATTTCGTCCCACGAGTCCTCGTAGTGCCCTCGCTAAGTCGGACGCTATTGAGAAGTTGGAAACATGGCGACTAGAATTGGGACGATCGCCGAACCTCACGTGCGCCTTACAAATCCAGGTTCAGCATCGTAGGTACTAGTGGAGAAATCCCGGCATATGGAATTTTGTTGACCACAAAGGCGAGAACTGGTTGTTATGTTGCCTATGTCATTGAATTGGATGACATCTGCATAGCAACAGGTGGATAGGGCATGGGTGCATGTGGCACATTTGATAATGGTGCAGGATAATTATTGTTTTACTCTAGGAAACTGGGATCTTATGCCCAGGTTCTGTCTTTCTTTGCCGTCGGGTACCAGCCCAATGGTGGAAAAGTAAAATTTTGCACTTACTCTGGGCAATTACAATGCAAAGAGAGGTGCTGCGAAATGTTGTTGAGACTGCATTGTGCAATTGGCTACAAGGGCCTTGATGAGGAACATCTGCTGGCACCATATAGAAACAGGTACCATGTACACTTGGTGGGCATTGCTAGCTTTGAAAGAAAGCTGAGACAACCCAGTAGAGGTTCAGTGCAAGGTCTCATTTGGTTGGGCAATTTCAATTGTAAATCATTAAACCAGTCAGCCCTGTGAATTAGGCAGGCATACGATTAGCTAAGATGTTTGTTCAAATCTGGTAGAGCATATCGACCATAATTAATAGTGGAACCAGGAACAGCTTTACAAAGCAATGCTGTAGATTTCCTGTAGAATGCTGGGTTGACAAGCTTCAGGGATAAGGCCCTGACCTTTCACCCCTCGAGGGACCATCACTAATTCCGAGCAAGCAGGCGTGGAGCATAATAATCCCCCAGCGGGTAGCACAAGAGGAACGGGTACACGTGAATGTGTGATCTCATGACGCCCTGTCTTAGCAGTCCAGGTCACACCACAGAGGGCAAAGGCAAGGCCTCGGCCCCTGATGGACTATGTTTAATTTTAGTTGTGTGGGAGTGGGGCTCGCAATCTCGTCGGGTCTTGCTATGTCTGGTCCATGCAGCTAAAATATGCCCTCTGCAAACAAGGGCAGGTTACAGGCCGCTTCAGTTAAGCCATATTCACCCGCGCTTTAGCCAGGGCAGCAGGCAGGTTGTGGTAGTTGTCATCTAACAAGTGTGCTGCGGTTCAAAAAAGTTTGGTAACACTGCGTTAGAGCACAGATGGCGACAGGGTATTATAGACCATGTGGCATTCCCAATATTCAGGAAAGGGCAGGTATTTGCACATATTGTTCCCCTCCGGTTCCCACAGACTTGTTTGCCCCCTGGGTTATCCTTTTATGGGCTAGAACCAGAGATTGGAAGGGGCATCTTCTGCGACCTGTGTCCCAAATAAGTTGATAGTCAACGCTGGGGTAGACGTACCAGGAAGGGCATGGCTACTACTGAGGTTGTCCCAAAGTTTTGGGGTCAAACTGGGTGACGCAGTAAGTCCACAGTCCTTAGGAAGCAGTCAGCATTCCTCCAACCTAAGTAAGGGCAGTTAGCGGTACATAAGTATCAGCGAGTGGGTAACATACACCGGTTATTCAGCGACATCATGCCCCGGGGGCACGCGCGCTTCACAAAGACACAATTAGGTTATGGTCCATCAAGCACTATACACAGCGAAATGTAAGAGTGAAAGTAAGGTAGGACGGACATCCCTGGTCTTCTACCTGCGCTGACATATCGTGTCAAGAGTTGCTGGGGCAAAGGTATGGCTGACAATTATAGGTACATTTGGCATTCCCTTTTGAGGTGCAGGTAAATAGGTTTAACGTATGTGTATCCCTGGTCTTATGGCTGTGTAGGGCCATTCTCTATAGAGGTATGTCCAGGGCGGGCGGTGTTTTATTGGCCAAGCCAGGACAGTGACACACCCTTCACACGAACTGGAGCCCCCATGAAGGAAGTCTACAACACAGACTGGTACGCTGGGATCAAAAATCCTCTTCACCAAGCTGCTGGGCATGATGTTGCCAGGGTCATTGAATGACAGGCAAGGGCATTAAGGGGCCGTATTAAGCAACAGGGTCAGCTGCAGGGTGGACTGCGTCAGTTGTCACTCCACGAAAGGGTGCGGTGGCACTAATAGTGGGCACAATACATATATTCTTTCAAACCAGATGTGACACTATTAAGGTGTTCACTAGGGTTTAGCAATCAAGAAGGTTTGTGCAATGTCTGGTCAACATGGCGAAGTAAGTGCATCCTAGAACCAAGGGTAGGTTCCATGTTGCTTCAGTTAAGCTCTAATGCCCGCCCGGATAGCTGGACTAGCCAGGCTGGTTGGGGACGCTGGCAGCCAACATAGGGTGCTGCTGTCACAACAATTGGGGAAACAAGGTGTCAAGCACAAAAGGTACTATATAAAGAGAACATTTGGCACGTCCAGTATTCAAAAAACAAGAAAGAATTCAAATTTAATGGACCAGGTAATTTTCCACTGCTTGGTGGCACACGGTTGGCAGTGGGAACCCCCAATTTTGGGAATAGGCTAATACGGGGGTAAAACAAGGGCTTAGTCAATCCTGAATGTTAGGCACTATATTGCAGACAGTGCACACAGGTTTAAATCAGACAGAATCATGAACCTGGGAAGCCTAGGGGGTTACACCAGAGGGAACAAAAACAGGCGAAATTCCCATAAGGAATAAAGGATACAAGCTAAGTGATTGAGGACACACTTGCTCATGGTCACACACTGCTAGTTATGAACATTCCTGTTCGCCATGATTTAGCAATCAAAGAGGACTGTGCAAATGTCGGGTCAACCCCAACAGAATATGTGCACTCTGCCCCATGGGCAGGTTACGGGTTGCCTCAGTTAAGCATAGAAGCTTCTCGCCCTGATAGCCAAAGTAGACAGGCTGGTTGTGGGAGATGTCACCTAACAAGTGGGCTGCTGTCCCATAAATTGGGGACACAGGTGTTAAGGCACATACAGTGCTATAAGTACTGCAACTACAGGTTACAGAAGGTTTGAGCCTACATTAGCTGGGAGGTCCCAGTTCACAGGTTCACAGTTCTAAGGGGTTTTTTGCACTCCTTCAGGCATGGGCCATCCAGGCGTATGCCTAAGGTTAAGTTGACAAACATGGGGTGCACTTGTCACAGGGGGCATGGACACGTTCCACTGGAACATGCAGGAGGCCCTAGGAAGCAGGTTGCAGGTGAGAATATAGCTGTTTTGGTGGGGGGCTCTGGCGACGACGGGGGCTGCCTCCATAGCTGTGGCAGAGTTACAGGGCGATCTGGAAGCAGATGGGTACAGAAGGGTACCTCTGAGGGGCACAATATGGGTGCCAGAGCCAAATACCAGGAGCCTCATGGCAGGTTCCTGGAAGAACGCGTCGGCGCCCCGTTAGTCCTTCGGGCGGTTGTGGGCCTGAGCAACCGGGGGCTTGCCTTGCTACGCTCCACCCTAAAAGGGGCGTGAGTAATAAGGGACCAATGTGTCACGTGATCCGGCAAAGAGGATCACCCCATAAGGTAGCACTGATTGGGTTCTCCACAGTGCTTGGCTCATCAGGCGGGCGGGGCAGCTTAGGTTGGTGACTGCTGCCCGCCCTTGGATCACCCGTAAGATAACCCACCATATTGCATACTCTTGTATGGAATAAACCTGCAGCAATATTTTCCCAAACAAAAGTTGTGTTGTGTATTTATTCATCATCATGCATGCTCTGTTGTTTTGGGGGGTGGGGTGTGTTGCCAATAATGGCACTATGCGGCTGCCCGCGGCCCACGCAGGGGGCCATCCTAAAAGGGCAGCCCTTTAGTGCCATTTGGGCACTAGCACCACGCCCCCCTAACAGTGTTGAGACTCAGGAAGGAGTCCCCACCCCTTGCATTGGCGCGCGATGCGCGTCACTTCCGGCGCGCCGAGGATTCGGGAGGGTATTTATGCCTCCCCCGGCCACCTTGCAAAAAGAACAATTGATGGACAGAATGCAGAACAATGTCATACATTCACCCCAGTACAGAGATCTGGGCCCAAATCCATCGTATTTTTGCTCACTATGCCATTCCAGTTTAGACCCAGCCATATGCAAATCAGTCTTGACCCTGCGCCCAATGGGAACAGTCCAGCCCGAACTGCCAGGCCAGGTCCTCCCTGGACTGGAAACAAGCATCCTAGGACCGGTTTCGGGCTTTCAGCCCTCATCAGCCAGGATAGCTTGACTCCAGTGGCATGGAGAGCAGAGGACCCAGGTCTGGGCATTTCCATCCCACTCGGGGTGACAAATGCAAAAAGAACAATTGATGGACAGAATGCAGAACAATGTCATACATTCACCCCAGTACATAGATCTGGGCCCAAATCCATCGTTTTTTTGCTCACCATGCCATTCCAGTTTGGACCCAGCCATATGCAAATCAGTCTTGACCCTGCGCCCAATGGGAACAGTCCAGCCCGAACTGCCAGGCCAGGTCCTCCCTGGACTGCAAACAAGCATCCTAGGACCGGTTTTGGGCTTTCAGCCCTCATCAGCCAGGATAGCTTGACTCCAGTGGCATGGAGAGCACGGGACCCACGTCTGGGCATACCCGTCCCACTCGGGTGACAAATGCAAAAGAACAACTGATGGACAGAATGCAGAACAATGTCATACATTCACCCCAGTACAGAGATCTGGGCCCAAATCCATCGTTTTTGCTCACCATGCCATTCCAGTTTGGACCCAGCCATATGCAAATCAGTCTTGACCCTGCGCCCAATGGGAACAGTCCAGCCCGAACTGCCAGGCCAGGTCCTCCCTGGACTGCAAACAAGCATCCTAGGACCGGTTTTGGGCTTTCAGCCCTCATCAGCCAGGATAGCTTGACTCCAGTGGCATGGAGAGCACGGGACCCACGTCTGGGCATACCCGTCCCACTCGGGGTGACAAATGCAAAAAGAACAATTGATGGACAGAATGCAGAACAATGTCACCCTAAGTGGGAAGGGTATGCCCAGAAGTGAGTCCCGTGCTCACTACACAACTGGATTCAAGGTAGCCTGGCTGATGAAGGGTGATGCCCTGAAACCGGTCCCAGGATGCTTGTTTCCGGTCCAGGGAGGACCTCGCTTGGCAGTTCGGGCTGGACTGTTCCCACAAGGAAAAGGGTCAAGACTGATTTGCATATGGCTGGGTCCAAACTGGGGTGGTGTGGTGAGCAAAAAAATGATGGATTTAACCCAGATCCTTGTGACTGGGGGTGAATGTTTGCATTGTCCAGCATTCCGTCCATCAATTGTTTCTTTTGCATATGTCGCCCTAAGTGGGAAGGGTATGCCCAGACGTGGGTCCCGTGGTCACCACACCACTGGATTCAAGCTAGCCTGGCCGATGAAGGGTGATGCCCTGAAACCGGTCCCAGGATGCTTGTTTCCGGTCCAGGGAGGACCTGGCTTGGCAGTTCGGGCTGGATTGTTCCCACAAGGAAGAGGGTCAAGACTGATTTGCATATGGCTGGGTCCAAACTGGGGTGGTGTGGTGAGCAAAAGAATGATGGATTTAACCCAGATCCCTGTGACTGGGGGTGAATGTTTGCATTGTCCAGCATTCCGTCCATCAATTGTTTCTTTTGCATATGTCACCCTAAGTGGGAAGGGTATGCCCAGACGTGGGTCCCGTGCTCACTACACCACTGGATTCAAGCTAGCCTGGCTGATGGAGGGTGATGCCCTGAAACCGGTCCCAGGATGCTTGTTTCTGGTCCAGGGAGGACCTGGCTTGGCAGTTCGGGCTGGACTGTTTCCACAAGGAAGAGGGTCAAGACTGATTTGCATATGGCTGGGTCCAAACTGGGGTGGTGTGGTGAGCAAAAGAATGATGGATTTAACCCAGATCCTTTTGACTGGGGGTGAATGTTTGCATTGTCCAGCATTCCGTCCATCAATTGTTTCTTTTGCATCCCCCGGCCACCTTGGCGTCCTCTGTTGCGCCGGGCATGCCGTCTCCCACCCTACCGCTTACCCGGCGTGGGGGTGGCAGGCTGGTTTCATAGAACGTTTTAATGTTTTCTCTTGTGTTGCAGGCGGAGTTATAGGGCGATCTGGAAGCAGATGGGTACAGAAGGGTACCTCTGAGGGGCACAATAGGGGTGCCAGAGCCAAATACCAGGAGCCTCATGGCAGGTTCCTGGAAGAACGCGTTGGCGCCCCGTTAGTCCTTCGGGCGGTTGTGGGCCTGAGCAACCGGGGGCTTGCCTTGCTACGCTCCGCCCTGAAAGGGGCGTGAGTAATAAGGGACCAATGTGTCACGTGATCCAGCAAAGAGGATCACCCCATTAGGTAGCACTGATTGGGTTCTCCACAGTGCTTGGCTCATCAGGTGGGCGGGGCAGCTTAGGTTGGTGACTGCTGCCCGCCCTTGGATCGCCCGTAAGATAACCCACGATATTGCATACTTTTGTATGGAATAAACCTGCAGCAATATTTTCCCAGACAAAAGTTGCGTTGTGTATTTATTCATCATCATGCATGCTCTGTTGTTTTGGGGGGTGGGGTGTGTTGCCAATAATGGCACTATGCCTAACTTGGGTAACAGCTAAGGTTTGAACCATTTTGCACATATAATTCACTCTGTTAATAGGCACATAAGTTCATAACCATCAACTGCCAGAGGAACACTTAGCATTGGTTCAGGCAACTTCACTTCAGAAAAAATACAAAAGTAGAAGGCTTTATTTTAGTTTGTGGGCTTTTGAGGCTGCCACGAAACCCCCAGCAGGCAGGGCGCGAACAAAGCAGGCTGCATAAAATGTCTTCCGCCCAATGCTGGTAACAGAACAAGCGCTTTCACTTATCAAGCGCTTTCACTTAACAAGCGCTTTCACTTAACAAGTGCTTTCACGTTAAATTAACAGAGCCTCAGAGCGGCAGAGCAGAGGCGCTTGGCAAACTGTCTCTCCTTTGCTGAGCACAGGCTGCCGAGAAGCAAGAACGGGGTAAAACATATCCACAACTGAGCTTGCCTTCCACCGAAGTAAATACAAACAAGGATGCGAGTACTTCACATACAATTAAAAAACATGCAGCAGACGGGGGGGGGTTAATTAAAAAAAAGAAAATTTACTTACCATCTCCTCTGGTCTTGCGTCGCGTCCTGTCTCGTCTCCTCTCTCCTCTCTCAGGCAGCCTCCCTCCCCATAGCTAATCACAGCGCTGCAATGGCAGCGTTGTGATTGGCTAGGACGCCGACCCCACAGGCGTCTATGGGGAGGCCATTTTTTCTATGTAGGCTGCATGCAGCCTACATAGAGAAAATGCAGAGTGCGTATGACTGGTTTGGTCGGCACTAGGGCCGACCAAACAGTCAGCGCACTCAGAGTGGGCAAGCCACTCCTCTCCTGGAATCCTGCAGGACCGCCCACCCGCCCGCCCCCAACCAGGCATACCCTTCTGCTTTCTCGCAGTGCGAGAAGCAGAAACATAAAATGGTATTTAAAATACCATTTTATGTTTCTGCTTCTCGCACTGCCAGAAAGCAGTGGGGCGACGCTCCTCCGCCCACGTGGAAGAGCCGCCCCTGGTCAGGATAGACCCTATAATCCGGGGAATTGGTGGGGAGGGCGACTGGGTGGGAAAGATATCATTGTATGCAGATGATATACTGCTGTATGTCAGCAACCCCAGGTCGTCCATAAATCGGACCATTCACATATTCCAAACGTTTGGAAGGTATTCAGGATATAGAATAAACTGGAATAAGTCTTTACTATTTGTGCTGGCTGGCACAGCCCCGTGCCTATCGACGTGCGCACGTTCCCTAGTGATTAAGGATACCTTCAAGTACTTAGGCATAACTATTACCAAGGGGACAACCAGATTCCTGGAGGACAATCTGTTCCCCCAGCTAGATAGGCTACGCAGGGATGTTCAACATTGGCGAAAGCTTCCACTGACACTGATGGGGCGAGCCGCGCAGGGTTGGATTGGGATTAAAAATCGGCCCGGGCACGCTAAAAAAAGTGGCACACATTTGCATATTGCCTTTCCGCAAAACACTGCTTCGGCGAAATTTTATTAAAAAAAAGGGGGGGAGGGGTAAGAAAAATACACAGATTAGTTTACAATGGTGAAACACACCTAAAAACAAGTGAGGCCACTTCTGCTCAGGCCCCTGCCCCCGCTCAATATGCACACATTAATTGGCCGGCCCAGCGAGAGAGAGAGAGAGAGTGACACCTCTGCCCCTTGATAAAAGGGAGGTAATGGACGCCCATCTGCCTCCAGAAGTGCCACTCAAGGCCACACTGGGACGCTGGCGGCATCGAACAACGCAGAAACCGCCCAAATCGACCCCCCAGGCTGCTAAAAAAAAAAGCAGCCCACAGCTGGAATTCGGATACCGGCCCCTCGGGCATTGCCCGAGTGCCCGCGTTACCAATCCGACGCTGGGCGAGTGTCCTTATTTAAGATGATGACACTCCCGAGGCTACTATATGTGCTGCAAAATACCCCGTGCAAAGTGCCGCCTAGTTTTTTCAGGCAAATTGATTTGGAACTTCGGCTCCTGCTGTGGGACAGTGGGCAGGCTAGAATTGCACTGCGCAAATTGCAGCGAAGCGTGTATGAGGGGGGGGACTGGCGGTTCCGGATATCAAGAAATATTATTGGGCTGCGCAGCTTGTAACTATTAATGGGTGGGTGTATGCAGAGAGAGAAGAGCCCGCTTTTAGAGCTGACGATACCACATGGGAAGGGGAGGCTATCTAGCGGCATTGTACCGTAGGAGTGCCACAGGAACACTGCCCATGCATACAGAGGTGTCACTGCAAATATGGAGGGAAGCCACTCAATTTCTGGGGGGGGGGGGACAAGCTGACCGAACGAACCCTGCTTTGGGACGCAGACCTTCCGCGGGAGGTGGGCTTACTGAAGGGATTCTGTAAATGGAAGGCCATAGGGATTGAATACCTGGGGGATGTGTGGAGGGGAGCCAATGTGATCAGCTTTGAAGATTGAAAAGCAGAATACAAAATGTCCGATAAGGAATTCTTTAGATACTTACAACTCACACATGCCCTAAAGAAGCAAGTCACGAAGGGGGAACGGCTGGAGGAATATACGCCACTGGAAGACAGATTGCTTATGGACCCCATGCCAGATAAGGCAGTCTCGCTGACTTATAGGAAAATAATGAACAACTCACCGGATCCCTTGGGGGCACTATGGGAGGCCTGGACCAATACTTTAGGGACAATGGAGGAGGACGACTGGGTAGAAGCAATACAGAGCCCAAGGGAGATAGCGATTAGGGCTCGATTCAGACTGATACAATTGTGTGTCCTACATAGGTCCTACACGTCTAGAGTGCTCCTACACCGGATTGGGCGCAGTGACTCGGAATAGTGTGTAAGAAGATGTGGGGCAGTTGGTACCTCCTTTCATATATTATGGTCATGCCCATTGATACAGCACTACTGGGTAAGAGCGACAAGGGTCATGTCAGAGGTCCTGGAACTGGAGGTCCCATGTGAGGCGAAATGGCACATCCTGTGTATTATGGGGGAGGAAAAATGGCCCAAAAACGCCAGGATTTGGCTTATGACAGCGGGCATTGTTGCTAAACGGAATATAGCAAGAGGTTGGGGGGCACAGATGGCGCTGAGAGTGGGGAAGCGGAAAGAAGATATGGATTGGTGCTACAGTGCTGAAAAGTTGGTGTTTCAGGGTAGGGGCTGCCCTAAGAAATTGGATAAAATTTGGGGAAAGTGGACGCAGTACAGAGGACTGTAAATTATGGGTTGGGATCGAGGGTAGGGAGGGGGGGGTCTTGTTTTAGTGTGGGTAATATTGCCCTTGAATCAGTTACCAATGATGCCTCTATATAAGGTGTGTAATATTGCTACTTGAGGACAACTGTAATGTCAATATAAATGTGATGTAAATGTTGGCTAATCACTGTACTGCCAGACCCTGTTTGAATACTTAATAAAAAGATTTTTTTTTTTTTAAAGAATAAAATGAATGGATAGAAATGTTTAAATTTTTAACATATTTTTCCTCATTTTATAAAGAAAAGATGTGATGCTGAATAATATTTGTTGCAGCTGCTATTTCTATTTAAATAGTCCATTGTTTATCTAACATACAAATTGTTTTATTTGAAGGTCAGAAATGTAGTCATGCTCACGGGAAAGGAGGTCTGAAATCGAAAGGCCTCATATGTAGACACAATTTAAATTGTTTTGTACTTCATGATAACTTGCTGTAGTTTATTGTGCAGGTCATTGGAAAGGACAAGGAGAGTCTGTTCTTAGAAAAATACCGAAAGCTGATTGTACGAGAGGAGAAGAAGATGCAACATGGACTGCAACATTTCTTTTCAACTGTTTATATTAGCGCGTGCTCGGAGCGTAGGTTCACACTTACCCCATATGCTTTTCCATAATCTTTTATGCCATTCTGAAGCTAAATGCCAATGGCTTAATGCTGAATGCTGAATGTTAATTTGCCATCCATTTTCGAACCTATTGCTGATTGCAGTTTGCTACTGCAACTCCATGATTATTTTGCCTTGTTTGCTGAGACTCTTCCGAGTTTAATAAACCTCTCTTTTTGGGAAGTTCTCCTGATATTGATTGATTGAATCGGAGCTTCATGCTCTATCTCACTCTTTCCTCTCAAACTTGAACTCTTTCTGGGTTGTTGCTAACACCGTTTTCATTCCATTCCTAGAATAAAGATTCTTTCCTTTATGGAACGCGCTTGATGCATTGTTGTTACGATTTGATCTAACAATATTTTTATTATCAGTTCTGTTATTTGACATGTATATTGAACTAACTGAATAAAGACATTTTACTGACCTCTTAATGAAAATAAAACCCTTAAAACTAATGAAAACTCTCATTATTGACTGAACTTAGAAATACATTTGTGGTTACTATTTTTGGCGGTAAAGGTCTGTCACGGAGTAACACCAACACCACCAAGCGGGGATCGACCCTGTTTGAGTAAGACAGAGATGTTAAACCATTTTATTTAAATTGATTCCAGCTCCAGAAATGGTTTATCATTAAAATGTCTAAGTACCAAACATGACATATCCACCTCCTCTCAATTAGAAATTACAGCTTATTAAATGTAATAAGGAATCCTCAAAGTTGTCCTATAGGAGGGGTAGGCCTCACAGTAGTAAAATGTGGGTGTTATTCACTACCATGACATGTAAAAGTCAAAAAGTGTATGTCCAACCTTTTAATTACACAGCACCCTGCCCTATTGGCTACCTAGGGCCTACTTTAAGGTTGACTTATATTTAGTAAAAGAGAGTTTAAGACTTGGCAAGGGTTTTAAATGGCAAGTCGACATGGCAGTGTGACACTGCATACAGGCTGCAATGGCAGGCCTGAGAGGGTTTTAAGGTGCTACTTAAGTGGACGGCACAATAAGTGCTGCAGGTCCACTGGTAGAATTTAATTTACAGGTCCTGTGTATATGGTATATCACTCTACAAGGGACTTATAAGTAATTAAATATGCCAATTAGGTATATTAGTATTTTTAGGGGAGTGAGCACAAGCACTTTAGCACTAGTTGGCAGTGGTAAAGTATACAGAGTCTTAAGGCCATCAAAAGCAAAAAGTGGATGCAAGTAAGCAAAAAGTTTGGGGGAAGAAAACTCCAAGGCTGACTTGTCTAAAAACCCTGTACAGCGCTTCAGAGCCTTTCGTCTACATTTGCACTATATAAATAAAGCATACATACATACTTATACATACTTATCTAATGCACTAGTCTGGAAGCAAATTGTTAACATTTAATTAAACTTATAAGTTTTGGAGGGACCTAGACCAAACATTTCTATCCAGTGTGACAAATATAACGATTTCCAGTCAATTTAAATTTAAAATACATGTACTTATTTTATTAGTTTTAATATTTATGTTTTTATTGTTTCACTAATATCCACAACAAGAAAGTGGCTTCTTGCAAAGTCACTCAACAATAGTCAATTAATGGCACATCCTGTGATGTCATGTCTTGTGATTTCACGTTGTATGAAAATTAGAGGGGGCCTCACACATTCTCTTTCTGCCCAGGGCCCCAAAGGTCCTAGAACTGCCACACACTCACAGACATCACAGACTCTACAGACAAATATTAGTAGATTCATAAATTATATACACATAACAAAACAAAATTGAAAATTGTAACATTCTTTGTACATGTGAAGGGATTTTAAATCGGAGGCTAAAAATGAAGTTGGAGCAGCACAAGTAGAGCCTGAGTGATGTGGACGGTGTTTGGCCTCACAGAAGCACTGTCTGCTCCGAGGAAAGTGCAGAGGCTGCCTTAGGAGCTTAAAAGACAGAGGGTCTGATTACGATGGCGGACGGACTTAAGTCCATCCGCCATCGTCACGGGGATTGGGACCGGCCGCCTATATGGTGGTGGTCCTGAAATCACAATCCGACCACCACTGTGGCGGTCGCATTGTGCATTTTTACCATCGCGGCAGGTGCTGCTGGCTGCAGCACCCGCCGCAATGGTAAATATTCAAGCTTTGCATTTCCCTGCACTACGTGGCAGGTACCAAGCGGTGCCTGCCACATGGTGCAGGGAAATGTTGGGGGGCACCATAGGTGCCCCACAAGTACAAAACTTGAGTGCCCCTGATGCAGGGGGGCCCACTACGGGCTCCCAAAGTAAATCCCTGCCAGACTGTGAATGGCAGTTGAACCGCCATACACAGACTGGCGGGGATGCAGTATCCTAATCTGGTGGACGGTGCCTGCTAGGCACCACCACCATTTTCTGGATGCAGGGTGGGTCGTAACGATTGCCTGTGTTGGACCCGTGGTGGAGAGACTTCCCGTCTGCCAGCAATCCGCCCGCCATCCTTATCTGGCGGGCGAAGAATGGCTGCACGATGACGATGAATTCGCCACCGGCAGGTTGCCGGTGGCGGATTCACCGCTATCCTAATCAGCCCCAGAGATATGCGAGAGCTGAGTTTATGGGTTTATCTCTGAGAAATAAAAGCACCCGTTGAAAAACTCCAACCTTCTCATTAGAATTTCGATTTATGTTTGTGGGTTATCAAAAATATTTCTTCATTTCTATATATATTTGATGTATTTCTGTAGTTTGAGTATTGTTTTAGTTTAATCTCTTAGAACCTCTTTAAGTCAGTGTCCAGGGCTTCCAATGACCCATTCAGTGGGGGGAGGGGGCGTCAACAGAAATTAAAAGATTAATAAAAACCACTATGTCACTAAGATGTGCAAAATTTGAACCATTTGTTATCCATGCCTCGAATATTGGGCCCAACATAAAGTAATCAGTGTAATTAAACATGAAATTCTATTTTAAAAAACCCACCAAAAGCAGGGGGCGCTAGGTGGCGCAAGAGCGGAATGGCCGCCATTGTGTGAGGCTCCCGCAGCCTGGCGCTATAATCCTGTCATTTATCCTGTCTTGCTGGCGAGACTCGCCCCACAAAGCCCTGGCATGAAGAGGCCACAGTCTGGGGACAATGCGACGCCAGTTTGAAGAGCGTCCGTCGCAGCCTGCCGCTGCTGCAGTTGAGAACAGTTAGCCCCGTGGTGCGGTCCCGAGCGGCTTGGAACTGCCGCCGGGTGAGGGCGGTCACGCGCGTGCCGGGGCTCCCACGAGGCCAGTGGGCCTGAGCACAAAGATGGCGGTGGCTGCACAGCGGTGAGCGACTCCGCACTGTTTCCCTCGCACCACATCGGTGAAATACCTGCCGCACAGCTGAGACACAGCGTATATCCTTCAGTATAGCTGGCGCCTGACGGGGGCGGGCGGTGAAAGGCTCTCCATGCATACCGCGCGGATGGCGGATCGGCCATATGCGGCTCCATCGCCTTTCCGCTACCCGGGGGTGGATATGTTGAGCACTGTGTGAGGCGCGCAGACAGCTGCAGAACAGTCACCTCCCGACAGCGCGAATATCAACACGCACGAGATCATACCTACCACTAGCGCCATAGCCTACATAACTACAACTACGAGACAGGAGCAGGGGGAGGCCCTCATAATATCTGGGACATACTGGAAAGCCAGAGGATACTGCTGCCAGTGATCTCAACACTACTGGATACACGGGACCCTTCGAACTGCACGCCGTCCCTGGTGCGCTGTCCCCCAATCTAGGGCGGTGGTGCGCCGGTCTCGGGGCAGCTGCTGGCCGTGCATTCATCCCCCGACCGCCCCCCTTCTTGTCACTTCGGCCAGGCTCGGCCGTTACAGAAGAGCAATATACCTCTGGAGTGTCCCGGGGAGCTTGCCTCACTTTTGCCCCACGCACGTGCCTCGCGGTGCCCGCGTGCCTGCCAAGCACTCCACATGGGGAAGCCAGACGCGCGCCAACCGCGTCTTACATTTGACGCGAAGAAAAGTGCCCGCCTGCAGATGGTAGAGGTGGACAGAGAGGCCACAGAGACACTGCAAGAATCACAATCCCCACAGGGTGAGGATATGAAAGCGCTCCTCCTGGAGGTGCGGCAGGGCTTTGCGAGCATCGCGGGTAAAATGGACACTCTGACTACGCGCATGGACGCGGTTTTCCGAAAAATAGATGGCCATGAGACGCGCATAAAGGACACCGAACAGCGCATATCGGATGCTGAGGATGCCACGGCCCACATACAAAGCACGGTGTCGCAGATGGATAAGCTACTAAAAATCATAGCTGCAAAGAATGAAGATATCGAAGCACGCAGCCGACGGAACAACATCTGAGTGCTGGGCATACCAGAAAGTACCAACACGGGCAAGATGGAGGAGTACGTCGAGAGGTTGTTGTTGGCGGTGGTGGGGGCGGACTCTCTCTCCCCCCATTTTATAGTTCAACGCGCCCATCGTTCCCTGGGTCCGAAACCGCCTCCAGGAAGTACGCCCAGACCCATCATTGCGCGTCTCCTGAATTATAGGGACAGGGATGTTGCCCTTAGGGTGGCGAGGGAGAAGAAGCAACTGCACTTTGAGGGAGTGCCCTTCACCATGTATCCCGACTTTACTCCGCACGTACAGGAGGAGAGATGGAAATTCCTCCCTGTGAAACAAAAGTTGAGACAGGCCCAAATAGATTATGCCCTTCTGTATCCTGCACGCCTCCGGGTCACGTACCAAGGTCACCAAACGTTTTATACAAAGCCTCAACAAGTCGAAGACTTTCTTAAACATCTCGAGCGGCAGAAGGCAGTTTCCCCCGCACTGGAGGAGTCACCGAGATCGAACTCACCGCATACGGACTGATGACCGAAGTACGAGAACACTGCATGATGTTCTTTCACTGATGAACGTCGGCGCTACAATGATGAGACGCGACGGACACCCACATAGCTTGTTCCCCCACATGCGGGGCACCTGAAACTGGTGGCGAGCTAAGCCTTCTGCAGAGACACGTGAATCGAAGGCTGCCAGGCACCCTCGAGGCCCACCAGGGGAGGTGTTCGTTGGTACAGTTACCCCTGAACGGCGAGAGGTACCCGTGTGCCACCCAGCTGAGTTCCCCCTAAGGGAGACCCCCCTTACAAGTTCCCTCTGGTCTCTGACTAGAGTAGTTGTACATAGTGTTCTGGTTAATGGGTAGCAGGGAGGGGGGTGGGACAAACAAATCTGGCATGTTTGGGATGCTTCAGTGGGAGGGGGAGGTTGGGACGTGGATTCATGAATGTTTGGTAATGCGTGACTTACAGCACTACATTTATAACTGTGACTCTCTATTTGTCCGACTACTCTTATACTCCGCAGCGCAATGTTGCGGGTGCTGCACTATAGGAGGATATGGTTGACCCGGTCAATAAATCTCAATTGAGAATAATGTCCTGGAACGTCAGAGGATTGGGGGACCCGCGCAAGCGTAGGCAGGTATTAGCATATCTGGACCGTCAACAAGTAAACATTGCTATGCTCCAGGAGACTCATGTAAATCCACAAACCCCTGTTATGTTTGCTAGTAAGTGGGCGGAGTGTAGATTATTTTCCTCGTATTCCTCCTATGCCCGTGGCACGGCAATACTAATCAAAAAACAAACACCTTTTGCACTGGCAGGTACGCTCCTGGATCCACAAGGGAGATATGTGGTCGCATGGGGCCGCTTAGGCCTTGACTCAGTCACGCTAGCTAACTGTTATGGCCCCAATGTAGACACTCCCGAGTTCTTTACTAACCTCTGGGGAAAAATTGTAAACATAGGATCCACCCATATAATGTGGGGAGGAGATTTTAATGTTGCCCTCGATCCGGGCTTAGATAGGTCCAACACCGCCCCATGCCATTACAACAACTCACAGGCGGCCTTGCGGGGGATACGGGAGGAGGGAGGTCTGATTGATGCCTGGCGCTACGTTCACCCACAGGCTATCGAGGGCACACACTTCACGACATATGCAGCGACATGGGCTAGATTAGACTATTGCCTACTTTCAAGGGGCCTGGGACCGAATATCCGAGATGTCGTACACCCCGCCAGAACTTTTTCTGACCACTGTCCTGTGAAGCTTACGCTCACACCGCCAGGGTATGACAAACCACGGCCCAGTTGGCGGCTACAGCCCACGGCCTTATTGGATGCAGTTTTTAATAGCGAACTGGGGGAGGAAATTCAGGATTTTTTCCAGCGTAACAGAGGGTTGGTGGATAGCGTGGAAATGATATGGGAAGCTTTTAAGGTCACAATCAGAGGGTTCTGTATCTCTAAAAGTTTTGGTGTGCTTAGAGACATACAGGGAACACTAAAGAAATTGGAGAAGGACCTGAAGGTGCTAGAACATCGGATGATGGCGGGGGAGAAGGGGCAGGTGCAGGTAGACTTTCGGGAGAAATTGTCGGAATACAGGGACACTGCAGCACGAGAGACGAAATTTAAAGGACGATATTGGGTGGCCCGCAGGTATGGTGAAGGCGAACGGCCTGGAAAAGCATTAGCGGAGGTGGCTAGGCGCCCACGCTTCTCCAATCACATACTGGAAATTAAAGGGATTGGGGAGGTACTCCACCGGGACACAACAGACATACTTGAGATATTTACCTCGCATTATAAGGCACTATATACCACACAGCGCAGAAGGCTGATAGACCTGGATGGATTCTTGGGGGACGTGGCACTCGGGTGGCTCGGTGACACACAGCGGGAATTCCTGTGCGACCCTTTTGAGCTGGATGAAATCAGGGAGGCGATTATGCAGATGAAATCTGGAAAGGCACCAGGACTCGACGGCCTCCCCTCCGAATTTTATAAAAATTATATAGATATCATGGCCCCTGTTCTTAAGGAAGTTTACGAGGAATCCCTAGAAATTGGGATACTCCCCTCATCGATGAGGGAGGCACTTGTCACCTCCCTTTTGAAACCAGGCAAGTCCCCGGATTCCTGCGACTCCTATAGACCACTGTCGCTATGAATTGTGACACGAAGATACTAGCCAAGGTCATTGCTAATCGATTAGCTCTTTTAATGAATAACCTCATTCTTCCCGATCAGTCGGGTTTTGTCCCCGGGCGAGCCACAACTCATAACCTTCGCACCTTATACTCCCTACTCCAAAATGTAGCTCCTGAAGTCCCACTAGCTGCAGTATTCTTAGATGCCACTAAGGCATTCGACTCTGTGGAGTGGGACTACCTCCTGGGTGTGCTACAACGCATGGGCTTCCCCCATTGTTCATTTCATGGATCAGGTTGTTATATCAAAAGCCCATGGCTAAAGTGTTAATCAATGGACATCTCTCGTCTGCGTTTCCTATCACAAGAGGTACCCGGCAGGGATGTCCGCTATCTCCCTTTTATTCGCTATCGCGATTGAACCATTGGCGTCCAAGCTTCGTCAACACCACCAAGACAAGGCATTCCGGTGTTATTTACGTCAGATCCTGATATCTCTCTATGCAGATGATGTCACCCTGTATGTCAGAGACCCCCAACAAAACATCAACCCCTACTGAGGGAATTCATCGTCTTTGGCAGGCTTTCCGGAATCCATATAAATTGGGGGAAGTCACAGGTATTTCCTCTAACACCTGCCGTCACGAGATTTGCTCTTGATTTCCCGCTGGAGTGGTGTGACACTGACCTCCGCTATCTGGGTATACAGCTTTCCAGGGATAGGGAGGATACACTGCGTCTCAACTATGGCACAGCCATAAATTGCCTTATCGACAACGTTACTCGCTGAATCTCCCTCCCACTTTCGCTTGCGGGCCGCGCTTCCTTAATAAAGATGGTTGTGCTCCCGCAGTTTTTATATCTCTTCACGAATATACCTTACCACCCTGGTCCTTATTTTTTTAAACGTCTCCGCACTGAACTTCTGAGATTGCTTTGGGGAGGTAAGCAACCGAGGCTCAAGTGGGCTACACTCACGAGACCTTATGCCCAGGGCGGCTTTGATATCCCAGACTTCGAGGTTTATTTTCTATGTGCGCAAGCCCATTATGCTTATTTTTGGATCAACCCACCCCCAGATATATGCCACAGATAGCCACAGAACACTGGCTTGCTGACCCCATTCCTCTGGATGGTGTTCTGCATGCACCTGTTCGCACTCGTGACACGCCACCCACTACGGTTACAAGCACGGTTGACGCATGGCACCGTATCGCAGATATTCTCGGATCCCCCCTGCTATACTCCCCGCGGCTCCCATTATCCTATCATCCCTGCATGCCATTACTACAGGAAAAGGTATTTCACAAACTATGCGAACGGGCAAAAGTTACTAAATGGGGTGATCTTTTTCAAGATGGTGCATTTCGCTCTTCAGACCAACTCTTCCATGGGCTCCGACCCTCGCCTCTCGACTCTTTCCTATATGTTCGATTAAGACAGGGGATTCGTTCGGTTACTCCAGACTTCCCACAGGAGCCCACATGCCTTACCCCGATACATCAAATGCTAGGCTCCACTGATGGAAAACACCTAGGGGCAGATTTACAAGCCCCTTGCGCCACTTTTGCGTCACTTTTAACATGGGAAAAGTGACGCAAAAGTGGTGCAAGGGGCTTGTAAATCTGCCCCCTAGTCTCTAGGCTCTATCATAGTATACGCACACAACAAACAGAGGCTCATAGCATAGCCCGCACACATTGGAATGTAGATCTCGGGAGGGAGATAACGGACGATGAATGGGCGTATTGCTGTCTCCAAACCTCACAAATTTCCGCTAGCTGTAGACTGCGGGTTATACACTATAAATTCCTCCAACGCCTATACTATACGCCCGTCAAAAAGTTTCGATTCAAACTGGCAGATACTGATTGCTGTGAGAGATGTAAGAGACCAGGGGCCGGATTTCTACATTTAGCATGGGAGTGTCCAGGGGTACAGGAGTACTGGGGGCAGATTTTTGACGCACTTGAGAAGATGACAAATGCCACACTGGAAAGGGATCCCTCATTGGCGCTCCTGGGCTACACCGCGCAGGTCCCCAAGGTGTATCGCAGGTTTATTACCATGTCACTTCTACTGGCCAAGCGCAGAGTGGCCTGCAGGTGGGGTAGGGGCGGGCTCCGAAATTCAAGGAATGGCTGGACGACCTACTCTACTGCCAGGAGCAGCTGACAGCCTATGCTGAAACGCTCCCACGTACTTCTAGGCCCAAAGATATATGGGGTCCCCTCCAGGGCTATCTTCTAATGCGCGACCCGGAGGGATCGGATACCATCCCCCTGGGAAATGATGCTTAATTGGTGTATGTTCCTTTCCCTCCTGTGTCTGCCGGGTTCCTCTTCTCCATGCCACAGGTATACGAAATATGTTCAAGTGTCGCTGTTCTATGGTTTGTGATTCCCTATTTCACCACAGCTGCTTAAGCCCATCGAGGCATTCGGCCTATGTGATATGTAAGTACTGTGGGGATACATATTTGCTGGGATATTCCATTGTTGAGCTGAATGTACTTTTCTGACGTTCTACCTGCAGGGTGTAGACTTGATATTTTTGTATGTGCTCCAGGACTTATTCACATATTGTTCTTATGGTGCTATTTCCTTCCAATGCTATTACTTAATGTGTTTTTGCTTTTTTTTAATCCCTTTTTTCCGGACGAGAGAGTTCACTATGTGTGACTTACGCAGGCCTCTATCATGGTTATCAAAAAGCTGTAATGTATGTTATATGCGATGAAAACCGTTAAATAAAAGTTTTTAAAAAACTAAAAACCCCACCAAAAGCACAATCAATAGAACAGTAGTGAAATAAAGAGCAAAAGTCACACTTCCCTGACCGGGAATCGAACCCGGGCCGCGGCGGTGAGAGCGCCGAATCCTAACCACTAGACCACCAGGGAGCGTACTTAACCAGGAAATTTAAGCGTAAAATGACTACAACCATGAAGCACGTGCAGCCCTGGGTGTGAGTGTGTGAATATTGGATGGGGGCAGGGCCGGACTGGCCATAGCGGGCACCGGGCGTTTCCCCGGTAGGCCGCTAGGGTGGGGGCCGGGTGCTATTTATATTCACATTCATCCTCCCGATGCTTTCACAGAAAACCCAAAACACAGGAAAGTATCACATAGAAGTAATAAAAACAGTTTTGCAGACTACAGCGTAAGGAAACGGACAAAACAAAGACGCACTTACAAGAAAAGACAGAGGTCTGGGGGACTGGGAAAGGTCCAAGGATCTCCATTCAGTGAGAGCTCTTAACTGTGCAGAGAGACCTCGGCTGTGCAGTGTTAAGTGGTCTGCATTCAGTGAGAGCTCTTAGCTGTGAACAGAGACCTCGGCTGCGCAGCGTTCTGTGATCTGCATTCAGTGAGAGCTACACATGTGATGTGAACAGGGAGCTCTTATCTGTGCATCGGTCACTGGTGTTAAGTGAGATTCCTATTAGGTGTGAATGTAGAACACTCAGCTGTGCAGGGTCAGTGATCTGGATTCCGTGAGAGAGATCATAGCTGTGCAGCTTTCACTCTCACATATTCATTGACGGATATTTTAGCTGTGCAGGGTTCAGGCATGAGCATCAAGTGAGAGCTCACATGCTCTGATGTTTTCAGTGATATGCAGTCAGTGAGAGTCTGCTTACCTGTGCAGCGATCAGTGAAATGTGCATTGAGTGAGAGATCTCTTACTCGTGCAGCCCACGGTGATGTGCATTCAGTGAGAGACATGATGCTTGTGCAGCATTGAGTACTATGCATTCAGTGAGAGACATCCTATCTGTGCAACCTTGAGTTCTATGCATTCAGTGAGAGAACTTTAGAAAAGCTTCCATACCACCGCGTCTATCTAGTTGTATTCAGTGCTCTATGCTTATTGGAGCTGAAGGTGTTACGCACGACTTCACATGGGTTTCCGTAGTGTAGTGGTTATCACGTTCGCCTAACACGCGAAAGGTCCCCGGTTCGAGACCGGGCGGAAACATTTTTTTCTCCTTCAAAAAAAAGTAACTCACAACAGTTAATTATTTTATTATTTTAAATCACTCTAGGCCTGGAAACATAAGAGCACCAATGTTCAACAGCCTTTCCTAATGTCCTTATACATTCAGCTGCTAAGACAGACATCGGACTCTTTCTGTCCCTTTACAGACAGACAGCAGGACAGCCGCTTCCATCCATCACTCACAAGCACTGCACATGCTGCAGGCACGGACACAGGCATACACCAATGTTTACACAAACATAGCCACGAAATGGCCAGACTCTGAACATAGAGGGAGACTCAGGAGTGAGTTGAGTGAGTTAAGAGAGAGTCAGAGACTCGGGCACTAGGAGTGAGTTAAGAGAGAGTGAGAAACTCGGGTGCTGCGAGTGAGTAAGAGAGAGTGAGAAACTCGGGTGCTGGGAGTGAGTTAAGAGAGTGTGAGGGTGAGCGGCACAGGCACTGGGAATGAGTTAAGGGAGGGTGAGAGACGCTGGGAGTGAGTTAAGAGTGAGTGAGAGACTCAGGTGCTGGGAATGAGTTAAGAGAGTGTGAGAGTGGCCCGTTGCATGTTTTTTTTTTTTAAACATTTAGCCTTGGTGGTAAATATAATACCCGTGACGGAGCATCACTTTTTACCTTTTGGCTCTAAGTTCGCTTTCAGCAAATTACACATTCCACTGTTTTTCTCTCAATTCATTCATCAGCATCTGTCTCACAAAAACAAGCTGTGGCAAACAATTAAAAGTTATGAAAATAAAAAGTGGGGTCAGATTTGACATCCCTTTAAATATATGGAAAACAATTGTCCCCTCCCTTGTGGAAACCTACTTGATACATTGTTACAAACAGTATATCAGGTGTTTCACCGAAAAGCGAGCAGACAGTCGTAGTAAGGATAATAAAATATAAACTGGTAGCAAAGCTCGACACGGTCAATGTGCAGCACAGGCAGAAAGTGTGGTTTGGTGTAAATTAGAAGTTTGCTTGTGATCAGAGGGCTTTGTAGTTCGTTTTCAATCACTGATAACATAAATGTATTAAATGCAGAATGTTGGACGTCACAGTTGGCCGCGTAGGCAAAAAACAGCGACTGATTCGAAATAAAAGAGTAAAAAGCAAAATAAATTTAAAAAAACCTTCATTTCAAATCTGCTGAATAACAGAAAAAAAAATTCTTCCGCCCGAATAGGGACTTGAACCCTAGACCCTCAAATTAAAAGTCTGATGCTCTACCGACTGAGCTATCCGGGCTTCTGAGATGTTTCCTGGGCCGCTGGTCTTCTCGATTATGTGCACAGTGTTCGTACGCGCACGTTATCTCAAGATCGCCTCCTAACTTTGAGCCAAGTGAGATTTCAACATTACAAATAAACATTGCACACTCCAGCCCCCCTGAAGCCTGCGCCTGGAATCTTACTTTAAGAGTTCCTGGCGCCCCGCCAGTCTATTTTCACAAACCGGCTACCATTCTGAGACCACACAGAGGCAGGAGGTTTTCAAGTCTTACAAACACTAATTTGCATATTGACGATATTGCTAGAAGCTGAAACACTTAAATGTGACGCGATGGTGATGTCATCGAAGTAAATCCATGTACAGTGTGTGGGAATTAGCTCAGAGAAAACACAGACCAGGTGACTTCTGACCCAGATGGCTTTAAAAGGTGTCATGACTCAAATGTGCAACCTTTCTGCACAGTGACAGATTAACAGAACTAACACGACTCTTCTCTGGCAAACATTCCTGTGCGGGCACCTGTTTACAGCACACTGACACGGGACAAGGGGTCCAGCACCCCCTCCTCCGGCTTTATAGGTTCTAGAGGCAGTGGTACAAACAGCCGTGCACAGATTGACAAACATTACAGGCTCTACAGGCAGTGATATGAGCAGCTGTGCCCACACACCCAGAGGCATTAGAGGCACTACAGACAGTGGTACAAACAGTCTGTACACACTGACAGACATCAGAGGCTCTACAGGAACTTGTGCAAACGGACATGCGTATGTTGACTGTCAATACAGGCTCTAAGGCAGTGGTGCAAACGGCCGTGCACACACTCAGAGGCATCACAGGCTCTACAGGCATCAGTACACACAGCCGTGACACACTCAGAGGTATCACAGGCTCAAGTCTACAGGCACTGATGCAAACAGCCGTGCGCACACTCACAAACATTACATGCAATACAGGCAGTGGTACAAACAGCCGTGTGCACACTGACATTACAGGCTCTACAGACAGTGATACAAACGGCCCTGCCCACACTCACAGCGCAGGGCTGGTGCTAGGCATGCGCAGCTGTCCAGAGCCCCGCGCTCAGCCCACCAAGATGGGCCTCGCGCCATTGGGAGGGAGGGGGACAAGCCAAAACCGAGGCAATTTTGTGTGTGAAAAAGGCCGCTTTATTGAAACAGGTGAATATCACAAATTCCAACCTAGGCAACCGCCTTACAAAATAAAATCTCACTATACATCAAATAACTGATCCCCCGTTTCCCCCCCCGCCCCTACGATCCCCACATCAAATCCCCCACCCTACCGATAACATAATAACATTACATAACAACCACATTACACAGTATTGCATTTACATATCCTGCCCTCCAATGAAACCCAAAGCCCTGTCTTTCTGCAACTGTAACTACCAAACATCTAGTCTAAACTTATCCTACCTACCTACCCTTTCCCTGACCCTGCTCACAAACTTCCAACACTTAACTAAAAACTTCTGCCAATCTTGGCCAACTTTTTACAACCCCGCCACCCAGGAAAAAGCGGGAGCATAGGCGGGAACGCCGCCTCCCCCTTTTTACTGCCCCCCCCTGACCTAATAGGAACGCAGGCCTAGCGCCTTTGCACGTTTAACACTCTAGACAGGACCTCTCTAATTTCCAGCAAGTATAAGTCCATGCCCAAACGTGACAAGTGAACCCCATCACCCCTGAAAAACTCTGCAGTGTCAAACCTGATCTCCTTATGCGCAATCCTCTGAAAGCCAAGCTCCCTGCAAAAACGGACCATTTCGGTATTAAGCTTTCTCCTAGCCCTGTCCACTGCCCCTGGGTTAACTGCGCCCCTCCAAACCCTGCGCGGAACAAACTCAGTCCAAATGACCGAGCACCCTGACCACTGTCGTTTTAGCAGGGCCAGGTCCCTTTTCATGTTTCTCATAAGCACTATCCCTTTTTCCCTCACCATGTCATTTTCACCCAGATGAAGCAACAAAATGTCGGGGCACCTACCAGCCACCAACAGACCGTTCAATGATCGCAAAAGCTCCTTCCAGAGCATGCCCCCCGCCCCCTCCAGGAAACTTTAAACAAATCTTTATTAAAACCCAAATTCTCTCCAAAATAACTGGTGTGTGCCTGGACTTGCGCCCACTTAACAAATGAATGCCCCACTATCCAAATGGACATCTCTCTGGCGAGGGGGCCAGCCACCGAACCTGAAACAAGAAAAACTGAATGAACAGGAGAAAAAACAGAACCGCGCTACACCCCCCCTGCAACGCCGCGAACGTATCGCTGGAAGCAATCCGAAGACCATCTCCCCAACCTCATGATATCCCCCGCCCCCACCCCCTGTTATTGGCTTCCGATGCTGCCCCAATCCTAAAAGAATGAGTCCCAAATCCCTTGTCATCCACACCCAACTCCTTCAGCGCCTTACGCAACACTGCCAATAGCTGAAATGCCGTGACCTTACAACCGTTCTTGTGCAAAAATACCCACCCGTCCTGTCTGCCAGAAAGCTCCCTCCACCTTGCTTCCCACCTACAAGGGCAAGTCAAAGGGGTGTCTGCCGCTTGGAGGGACACCCATTTTCCAGCGCCCCGCTGATCTGTTTTTGATTTACGTAGCCATACACATACTTTATCCCGACACCGTACCACATCCCCCCATTCAATACCTCCACTGCTTTTTTGTCCCAACAGTTCCGACACCCGAAAAGCCCCGAAAAACATCCATGTCATTACCGTGGAAAAAAGGCATGTCTCAAAACCGCCTGAGCATACCGTGGGCAACGTCCGAATCGCCCTGCCCAACAATTTCCATGACAAAGGCTGCCTCACCCGACCCACCTGCACTTGCTCCCTGGCCCACCCCTCTAACATCCGCGAGCCAAGTTCTCCAGCGGATGGGGCATAACCCCATAACAACTTCCCAACAAATGCAATGCCCGCTAACTTGCCCGCGATCGTCACCCTGGATAGCCCTTGGTCAATCATATCCAGAATAAACTGTATCACATCTTCCTGCCTACGCTCTGTCGTGGACCGCCGCTGGGCTCCCGAGCGCAGGAATTCCTCCCAAGCTAAACTGTATGCCTTCCTTGTGGAGTGTGCCAGGGACCCTACCACCAGTTGTAGCATCCTGTGTTGCCTACGTACCACAACTGCCGCGGCATGGGGGTCGGAGTCCTGTCTGCATCCTTGGCTAGCCCACGGAATCTCCCCCACTGTGAACGAGACAAGGCATCCGTTATGTCATTGTCCACACCTGGCACATGGACCGCTTTAAAAGCTATATCAAAACGCAAACAGCCCAAGACGAACACCCTCAACAACTTCAGCACCTGCTCGTCCCTGGCGGACTGTTGGTTGACAATCTCCACCACCGCTATGTTGTCAATCCTGAAAATCACTTTCTGATGCGCCAGATCAGTTCCCCACAAAGTCACCGCCACCACTAAGGGAAAGAACTCCAAAAATGCGATACTCCTATCCCCCCGCCCCCACTCCGCTGGCCACTGCTCTGCGCACTATTTTCCGTCCCAATATAGGCCAAAGCCTTTGCTGCCTGCGGCATCTGAAAAAATGTGAACATCCCAATCCATGTCCTCCCCCTTTCAAGTGGAATGCCATTGAAATCCTGCAAGAAAAATTTCCACATCCTCAAGTCTTCCCTCACCCCCGCCGACAAGCGGACGTGATGATGTGGCGGTCTCTGTACCGTCAGTGCCCTGCCTAGCCATCTACAAAATGTCCTCCCTACTCTCACCACCCGGCAGGCAAAGTTGAGGTGTCCCAATAACACCTGAATCTCTCTCACTGTGACTTTGGCTCTGGCTAGCATTGTCTCTAGCAGCCCAAGCATTTGCTGCTTCTTATCCTCTGGAAGCCGCGCTTCCATTGCTCGAGAATCCAATTCAATACCCAAAAATGAGAGAGCTGTACTGGGACCCATCGTCTTTTCCGGTGCCAAAGGCACCCCAAGCTCACTCATGATCTCTTTAAAGCTGTCCAGGGCTGCCTGGCACTCCAAGGAGTCTGAGGTGCCAACAAAGAAAAAGTCATCCAGGTAATGCGTTACCAACTGGTGACCCGTGCGCTTGGAGAACAACCATTGGAGGAAGGTGCTAAAACATTCAAATAGTGTGCAAGACATAGAGCAGCCCATCGGTAATGCTTTGTCCACGTACCATTTTCCGTTAAAATGGATACCCAGGAGATCCCAATCATCCGGGTGAACTGGAAGCAACTGGAAAGCTGATTTTATGTCGCAGTTTGCCATTTGTGCCGTTGCGCCCGCGGTCACTACTAGTGACATGGCCACGTCAACCGACGAATATGCCACAGTGGCCTCCTTTTCGTCAATGAAGTCATTCACAGAGTTCCCTTGTGGCCATGATAAATGTTGTATAAACGGAACTGTCCCTGTTCCTTCTTTGGCACAACACCCACTGGTGAAACAATTAAATTCTCCAAAGGCCAATCGTCAAATGGGCCCGCCATGCGAACCTCCCGCACTTCTTTCTCCAATTTCTCCTGCACAATTTCAGGGTGCTCTTTTGCCGATTGTAAATTGTCTGCCCACCTTCTAGTCCTGGGACCCCCATACCCCAATCGAAAACTTTCCTGAAAACCCCCTTGCAATGTTTTTTCAGCCTTCTGGTTGCCATAACCCTGTAAGGCTGCAACTAGCCTGTCCACCCTAACCAGCGTACGAGCCCTTTGGCCCAGGCCCCTTAGCCCCCGGCCCTCCCGCGAAGGGCTGCTGTTGCTGTCCGCCCGCCTGGAATCCCCCTTGCTGCCACTGCTGGCCCCCTTGCTGCTGCCCTGGCCCTCCCCCGAAGCAATTGACCAATGCGTGTCTGCCTCCACATTTCGAGCAGTCATGCCTAAATCTACAAAACTCCCTGGCGCACATGCCCTTGCTAAAATCCCAGCAGGCCCCCACCTGAACCCGACTGCCTTCTGCCTGTACCCTCCACCCCCCGGGTGGGTCGCCCCTGAAAGAGCCGATAAACAAGCGGTAGCCCGCTGGCTGTGAAGATAGTCTTCCCTGCCCGGGACGCCCCCATTGTATGCTGCCACAAGTCTGTATCTAACTCCCCCCATTTTGCCTCTGTGTCCCATGCCATGCGTGTCCTAAATTCTTCATTGCACTGAGCCCATGCATATCCACCCCCAGTGATCTGAGCTTTGCGAATGACATCCATATACTTAAACAGCGCCACACACCTCTCTGGGAATTTTTCACAGTACACGCTGGCGTAAATTAAAAAGGCCGCTGTCCAATTCTCAATGGTGAGAGGCACCCTTGGCCATTTGGCCAATTCGTATTCCTCCTCTTTGGATCCCTCCTTTGCGCGCACTTCCCTGTGCAGCAGTTTGAGCATCTCCACATACTCACCCTTCCATATCCGCTCTTTAGTGGCCAGCATTAGGTGTGCCCCCAGTGGTTTGGTTACCCCCATATATGGCAATCGCTTTATTTTTAACTCTTTGCTCTCTAACTTGTCATCCTTCTCGTCTGTCTTTGTTAGAACTGCGCCGCTGTCCGACTTACCAACCTCAACTATGCTCGCTGACGCCTTACCTGCGTCATCTGTGCCCACACCTACATCCAAAACATACATGCCTCTGCGTAACCTCCTCCCCTCCTCCCCCACCCCCTCTCCCCCTCCGATCCCCACCGACACCATTGTTGGTTTCACCCCCCCAACCCGCATTTTACCTGGCTCTAAGGAGGGTGCCTGTCGTACTGCAGTCCGCCTTGCCAAGGGAGCCGTAGATTCCGCCAACCTCGATGTCCGATCCGTAGTCTCTACCGGGCGTCGTGACACCTGCAATATACTAGAAAAACCATTATTCAGCCCCCCCGCAACCCCTTCCTCGCCTTCACGGAACTCGCCCTCTTCCAGGATGTCCTCCTCATAATCGAACTCCTCGGTCTCCCCGAGTCCCCTTTTCCTCTCGACTGGAGGAGCAGACTGCACCCTCCTAGGCCCCTTAAAAATCGGTCCACGGGCGTTCCTGTGTTTCTCGATGCCCCGTGGACCGTTGAGGACCATCGGGTGTTCGGGCCAGCGAGGCCGTTCGGGGCCTACTTGTGCCAGCCGCGTCGGGATACCACGCCGGTACTGGGCACGCCGAGCGAGGCTCTACCCTCCCTTCTCCTTGGCGCCTCTGAGCCGCTCCCAGCTCTGCCAAGTCAGCCGCCCGCTGGCGCTCCCCCGCCTGCAATATGAAGGACTGGTCTGGTGTGCTGGGCCTACCTGCCCTCTCCCCCCCTTCCCAATTCCTCTTCCTTCCAACCCCTATAGTACAAGCCGCCCATGCATGCTCCACCTTGCTAAGGTCTACAGCCTCCCCCCTTTCCTCCTCCTTGTCGCTCCACTCCCACCTTGTCAGGCCCGCAGCCCTGGCCCAACTGGGTCCAGCCCCGGCACCCAAGCACCCCGCGTCCAGGCCCCACCCCTCCCCTTTGCTGGCCCCCACAGCCCCCGACCCATACCCAGGGACCCCCTTGCGCCAAGTAGGCATCCAATTGGTCCACCCGATCCAAACCCCTCACCTCCTCGTTCCAGGAGGTGAAAATGTCCAGGCCCTCCCAATCCCGGCTAACCCCGGCTGCCTCCCGCTCCTCAGGCAAACCCTCCCCCTCCTCCTCGAATACCCATGTATCCTCGCCCCCTACCCCCCCTCGACCCCTGCCGCCCCGAGAACACCTCACCGCCCCCCCAGTCTCCCCCACCTACTGCATTCCCCCCCCCCACCCAGCCGGGAAAGGCAGCTCCCCACCCCTCCCCGAACTGCACGTCAGAAGCCCCTCAGGGCCTGCAGGCCCACCCAAACCTCCATCCTCTTCAGATAGCATGCCCCCCACTAGGGGGTTGCCAATCCAAACCCCTTTCTTGGTCCCCTTCCCTCCCTCCTTGCCCGTCCCAGACGTTATTGACCCCCCTGCCCCCTTCCTGCCCCTCCCTCGCTGCATACCAACACCCGGGGACCCGACCGGGGAGCCACGTGGGGACGCGCTCCTCCGGCGGGCCCCGCCCCCTTCCTGTTTGCCTGAGCCTCTCCCAAAGCGGGAGGCTCCGGTTCCCGGTGTACAAGCAGGGCCACCCTTCTGGCATAGCGGAGGCCCCAGGTCTTGGGAGACCAGGCCGGGGAGACACTCGACGCGCTCCTCCGGCGGACCCCACCCCCTTTTTTCCCCACCGCAGCCCCTTCGCTCCCATGAGGCTGCGGCCCAGACATGACCAAGGGGGCCGCACCCTCCCCACCAACGCGGGCCCCAGCAAGCGGCCATGGCGGCTGCTACCCCCGCAGATGCACGCCTCGCAGGGCACACGCTCCCTGAGGCATCCGGCAACAGGAGGTCAAGCCGGCCGGCTTCACTCAAGAGCCGCACCGCCTCCAACACTCGATAGTCTTCGCCTGCCATCCAAATACTACCTGCCCTTTGAGACAACTACCTACGCTGAAAAACACCCTACACTACAGAAAAACGCTACACTACCACTAACGCTCCCAGCCACCAGTTCACCAAACCTAAAATGGTGGCTGGGAGCCAGGCAGGACCCCACATATAGCCTTTGGGCTACAAAAATAATTGGGCTACAATTGGGCTACCCCCAATGTAGCCCAATGCACAAAATGGCTGGTACAGGCCAGTCCCACCTACTCCCAATTTGCCCGGGGGGCAGACCTCACGGGTTCGGCTGCCCCCCAAACCCCCCTTGTCCCCCCAGCCCCCACCGGTGCCTCGCACCTATGCTGCAGCACTGCAAGGCCCAGGGGAGGGACATCTCTCTCCCCGGCCTCGCTGGCATGTGTAAGGGAAGGGAACTTTCAAAGAAGAAGCAACTCTCCCTTGCTTCAAACTCCAGGCACCTCATAGGGGCCCTCTCCCCAACCAGCTCCTGCACCACACTCTTTTTCCATTAAAGAGATTATTCATTTTGCACAGGGCCGTCCTTGGCCGCCAGTCCTTGCGCACAAGCCCTCAGTGGAGGGTGGGCCGCCGCTGACCCCCTGTTGCTTTGTACCATCGTCCTGAGGCCGTCTTGTGCTCCATTGGCATTGCCACCTTTCTACCGGCCTCGCTCGCAGGTCTCGTTCCCCCTTCCCACACCAGGCTGCTCCATCCTGGGGGTCCCAAGCACCACCGGGCCCTCCAGCCATGTTGACTGTCACCTTACTCCCCTCTCTGTCCTGATCTTCTGGGACCCACACCCACTGCCCTTTACCTGCTTGCCCTCCTGCCCTAACTTATTTTCCCTGGGCATTCTTTGGGTTTTGGATCCTCCAACACGGGTGGGAGGGCGGCTGCCCTCTCCCTGGCCTCGCACCTGCGTGCCCACCTTTCCTCTGTCTGCTGTATGAGGAGGCGCTGCTCCCGTATCCGCGCCTCCAGGTCAATGCCCTGCCATTTACTGCTCTGGGTATACCTGGGGGCAGCCCCCCCACTGTGTTCCTTATCTCAAACTTTAGGCACCTCATAGGGGCCCCCTCCCCAACCGGCCCTATCAGCCTTGGCCCAGACATGGCCCATTTTGTCTTTTTTATCGCAGGGCCTAATGGCCCAGTTCTTTGCCTCTCTGTACTCCCAGTGAGGGTGGGGGGGGGGTTCACCGAGAGATCAACTGGCCCGTTCCCCCCTAGGAGCTCCATTTCCCCAATGCATTTCCCAGCGCCTGTCCGCTGCAGCGCTGGTTCCGCTCTCGCAGGCCCCGCCATCCTCTAATTCATTTCCCGAGGGGAGCCGCTCGGGAGGGGGCCTTGCTGCATAGGAGGGGTCGTGCGCCATGCAGGTGAAAGAGATGCTGTTCAGTGTCTGGGAGGGGGCCATGCTGCACAGGAGGGGTCCTGTACCATGCAGGTGAAAGAGATGCTTGTCAGCGTCTGGGATGGAATGTTGTGCACAGGAGGGGTCCTGCGCCATGCAGGTGAAAGAGATGCGTGTCAGTGTCTGGGAGCGGGCCTTCTCCATGCAGGTGAAAGAGATACTTGTCAGCGTCTGGGAGGGGGCCTTGCCGCATTGGAGGGGTCCTGCTCCATGCAGGTGAAAGAGATACTTGTCAGCGTCTGGTAGGGGGCCTTCTCCATGCAGGTGAAAGAGATGCTTGTCAGCGTCTGTGAGGGGGCGTTGCTGCACAGGAGGGGTCCTGAGCCATGCAGGTGAAAGTGATGTTTGTCAGTGTCTGGGATGGGACCTTGTTGCACAGGAGGGGTCCTGCGCCATGCAGGTGAAAGAGATGCTTGTCAGCGTCTGGGAGGGGAGCGTTGCAGCACAGGAGGGGTCCTGCACCATGCAGGTGAAACAGATGCTTGTCAGTGTCTGGGAGGGGAGCGTTGCAGCACAGGAGTCGTCCTGCACCATGCAGGTGAAGGGGATGCTTGTCAGCATCTGGGAGGGGGCCTTGCTGCACAGGAGGGGTCCTGCGCCATGCAGGTGAAAGAGATGCTTGTCAGCGTCTGGAAGGGGGCCTTGCTGCGCAGGAGGGGCCCTGCACCATGCAGGTGAAAGAGGTGCTTGTCAGCGTCTGGGAGGGGGCTTTGCTGCACAGGAGGGGCCCTGCGCCATGCAGGTGAAAGAGGTGCTTGTCAGCGTCTGGGAGGGGGCCTTGCTGCACAGGAGGGGTCCTGCACAATGCAGGTGAAAGAGGTGCTTGTCAGCGTCTGGGAGGGGAGCGTTGCAGCACAGGAGGGGTCCTGCACCATGCAGGTGAAAGAGATGCTTGTCAGTGTCCGGGAGGGGAGCGTTGCAGCACAGGAGTCGTCCTGCACCATGCAGGTGAAAGAGATGCTTGTCAGCGTCTGGAAGGGGGCCTTGTTGCACAGGAGTGGTCCTGCACCATGCAGGAGAAAGAGATGCTTGTCATGTCTGAAAGGGTGCATTGCTGCACAGGAGGGGCCCTGTGCCATGCAGGTGAAAGAGATGCTTGTCAGCGCTTGGGAGGGGGCCTTGCTGCACAGGAGTCGTCCTGCACCATGCAGGTGAAAGAGATGCTTGTCAGCGTCTGGGAGGGGGCCTTGCTGCATAGGAGGGGTCCTGCGCCGTGCAGGTAAAAGAGATGCTTGTCAGTGTCTGGGAGGGGGCCTTGCTGCACAGGAGGGGTCCTGCGCCATGCAGGTGAAAGAGATGCTTGTCAGCGTCTGGGAGGGGAGCGTTGCAGCACAGGAGTCGTCCTGCGCCATGCAGGTGAAAGAGATGCTTGTCAGCGTCTGGGAGGGGAGCGTTGCAGCATAGGAGGGGTCCTGCGCCGTGCAGGTAAAAGAGATGCTTGTCAGCGTCTGGGAGGGGAGCGTTGCAGCATAGGAGGGGTCCTGCACCATGCAGGTGAAAGAGGTGCTTGTCAGTGTCCGGGAGGGGGCATTGCTGCACAGGAGGGTTCCTGCACCATGCAGGTGAAAGATGCTTGTCAGCGTCTGGGAGGGGGCATTGCTGCACAGGATGGGCCCTGCGCCATGCAGGTGAAAGAGATGCTTGTCAGCGTCTGGAAGGGGGCCTTGTTACACAGGAGGGGTCCTGCGCCATGAAGGTTCAGGATCCCCTTTAACTATTGGGATACAAATAGGGTTGTCACCTTTCAAGAGAAACATGCCCTCCATTTGTTGTTGTTTTGAGTGTCTGCAAAGGCCTGGACAGGCTACTAAATGGGACTTTAAAGAAAATCGTATTTATTCATTTGTAACATGACTTGTTTGCCTTTGTTTGCTTTAATTATTAGTCAGGAATTGTGCAGCTGTAAGAAACAATTAAAGTGTTTTCTATTTATATTTGCTGTTTGAATAATGTACAGATAAGGGCTAAAAATAACGGCTTTTGGTGATTCTGCTTATTTTTGTACAAACAGAGGCATTAAACTACTGGTGCTGCTGGTAGAAAACCAGTCCGGTGGCATCTAGATGCAAACAGCTCTGAATGAGGGAATGAAACCCATTTTTGCAGTTTTATCTCGGGAGAACTCGACCCGAAGATATTGGAGCGCTTTACATGAGTACCGGTTACATACACAAGGACACATTCTTTGCTTAGGCACATGGAGATTAAGTGATTTGCCCAGAATCACAGGATGTTGAGCTGATGCCAAGTCTGGAACCGGTTCCCCAGTTCCAAAGTTGGCAGCTCTAGCCATAACGCCACATCCTGAGTAGAGGAAGGGTGGCAGGTAGAAGCCACATCAAAGCTTGACTCGTTCTGGGCTCGAGATTCCAATTGGACCTCGAGCTGAGCCAGAGCCAGGAAGTACGCCCTTGGTGTCTATTTCTCACATTAAGCCTGTTTCCAAGTGCTGCCATACTGTCAGTTCAATGGACGAGGCACAGAGAGAGCATTATTTGCCAAAGATCACACAGTTTGCTGACAAAAATTCTCCCAATCTTGCCACAAAGGGAGCAGCGGAGCTATAAGCAGGGCTACTGACATTATGCAGCTGGGGAGGGTCAAATTGTGTGGCAGGGTTGAGTAAATTATGTGGTAAGAAAAGGCAAATTATGTAGCGCACTGTGGCAATTTTAATGATGGTATTACTTTATTATATTGTCATTTTTACACTTGCTCACACTGCCTGGGAATTGGTTGCATCTCATTAGTGCCAGTTTAACATGCATATGTAGCAATAAGCAACAGAAAGGTTACCAGTCAAGCTTTGCAAAGGCTCTTCGACTTTTCACATGTTCCTGTGTTTATAGTAACTTTTGAACTAGAATTTTTTTTTGTTTAAATCGGCACACTATGCGGGAGATGATGGATTATGTGGCACATGCGGCCAATCCATAATTATGTGAAAAATGCAGCAGCCTCATAATTCCAGTGGCCATGGCAATAAGTTCAGAAAAGTGGTTGCGCAGGATCACACAATTTGTCCAAATGGGAGCCAGGATTTATAAAATGTGTCTCCTAGTTCCATAATTCCAACTAGTTCACTAGACTACAACTGGGGTGTCAGTGATACCGATGACAAGGTGAAGGGGCTGGCCCTCCAGGAAATTGCTACTCTGTTACTATGAGCCCTACCTAGCTTTAGAACATGGTGTTTAACTCACTCATCCAAGGTTAAAATGTACCGAATGGACCAGATCCTGGGGCAGGGGTACTTATTGGACACTATGCGTTGTAGATCTTGATATTTACCGCTGGTGTTTCAAAGCTGAAGATTAGATTATTTCATTCTCATTGGATACCAGAGTTCATTTTCTAAACTTGGTGCTCAAAATGTGCAATAGCGAGCAGTCAAGACTTACTCCGGGAGGTGGTAAAGTGATTTGAACTTGTATCTAGTATGAAGAGTAATCACATTCACAAACTTGATCTCCAGCTGAGTTATCTTTTAACATGGCAGATTTCAAATGAAACTCCAAAAATCTGATATGTGACTCATGGTTCCCCTACTCCCAATAAATATCTTCTGATGTCTTTGCACACACAACGTGGTTCCACATGCGCGGTGTTTCTACAAAGGCACAACTTGTCCGCTGAAGTGGTAATGGAGAATTGGCCACAGTACTTGGCCTCACTGTGATGACTGGGGACCAGACTGAATACCCCTCCCCTGGGCTTGCATTGCTACTCGGTTGTTGTTAGACCGATTGTAGAGCCCCCCTCCCCCGCATTCTGGGTCCCCTCTCCTGGGCCTCGAAGCACTAGATCATGGTTTTGAGCAGTGGCGGCTGGCATGTAGGCAGAGTGCGGGGGCGGGCATATCTGGTGTACTCATGCAAAGTGAGTGGTGTGTAAATAAAAAGGTAAAACGTTTACCTTGTTTGCTGCACAGCCTCTAACATCCGACGTCCTCCTCGCTCCGGTCTCCTGGGGCTCCAGTAAATTCCCTTAAGCAATCATGGTGCTGCTCTCATGCTGTAACCAGCATGAGAGATGCGCCAGGATTGGAGAGAGCGGCCTCTCTCAGCGCTCTCAAGAACACTGGAGGCCTGTGCTTTCTCTAACCCAGCTGTCTTAAGACAGCTAGATCAGAGAAGTTTAAAATGTGCATGTATGGCTGGCCGTCGCAAGAGAGCCGGCCAAAAAGACATGCGCACTTTAAACTGAAGTGCACAGCTCCCTGCTGCCACACAGCTGCAATGGCCCCGCCCCGTCCGGAGACCCGGTTCAAAATGACGAGGATGCAAAATAAAATAGTAATAAACTAACTTTATTACCATTTTATTTTTCAACCCTGGGGGGCATTTTGGGCAGTGGGGCGATGCTCCTCCTTCCTAATGAAGGATCCGCTCCTGTTGTGAGGCATGGGGGAGTGGAGGCTCCTACCCTATGCCTCATAGTAATGAGGCCATTGCAAGGCCTTGGGGAGGGTCCTTCCCCCCTAAGCCTCTCAGCTATGCTTATGTGCTAGGAGGTACATGGGTTAGTAGGCTTCTTCCTCTAATCCTCCCAGCAATACACTATGTTTGAGGGCGCGCCTCACGTGGGCCCTATTGAAGCTGCCTCACAGCTCTGTACTATGGCTCTGCGCATGGGTCCATGTCAGAGTCCATGTCCTGTGATGTAATGTCCTGTGATTTCACGCTGTATGCAGATTAGAGGGGCCTCATACATTCCCTTTCTGTCTGGGCATAGCCATCAGTCAGGGGCATAGTCAACTGCAGTGCAGCAGGTGCAGTGGCACTGGGCCCAGGGGTATTAAGTGCTCAATATTCCAAATTATGGCTTTATTTTAATTTGCAGCCAGTGAACAAGAATTAGGAGACACTTTTAATTTGCCTCTCTTCCATGGGCCTAAAGGCCATGTTCCAGAGCTGTGAGACCTGGGAGAATCCCGCTCTTCCCTGGGCCTCGCAGACGGCCATGATTGGACTCTCAGGGGAGGAGGCACAAACCCATGAGCTTAGAAGCACAGAAGTATGGCTCTGAGGCTTATGGTGTGTAGCTATCAGCAGTGCAGCAGTTGCTGTGGCACTAGGGTTCATGGAAGTTAGGGATACAATCCACCCAGATGATGGATGTGTTTTACTGTCCAGCATCATTTTCTTGTATCAGGGCTCATGGCTACATTACTAGGCCACTGGTCCCTTCTCCCATGCACTGCACAATCATGATCTATAGCTGCAAGGCCCAGGTAAGGGCCATCCTTCCCAAGGTCAACAAGCCACGGTCTAGTGCTGAGAGGCCCAAGGGAGGAAGCCTGCTGTTCTGGGCCTTGCAACACTGGCCTATGGCTGCAAGGTCCAGGGCAATATGTCCCTCTGAAAGGTGTAGCTATCAATTGTGCAGCAAGTGCAGTGGAACCCCGGCCTCATGTGGTTATGGGTCCAATGCACCCAAAGTATGGCTGTATTTTCCTATCAGTAAAAAAGTATACAAAAAGTGATGGATGGAATGCTTGAATTAATCCCAGCAACTGGTAATCACTCAGGGCCGCATCCCAATCCATCGTTATATTTGAACACCATGCCACCTCCGTTTAGGCCCAGCCATATGCAAATCAGTTTCGACCCTGCTCCAACGGTACCAGTCCAGACCGAACTGCCAGGCCAGGTCCTCCCTGAACCGGAACACAACCAACCCAGGACCGGTTTTGGCCTAGTTGGGGCTCATCAGCCAGGTATAGCTTGGTTCCAGTGGCACACTGTGCACGGGGCCCACATCTGGGCATACACGTCCCATTTAGGGCAGCACATTAAAGTTTACAAAAAAGTGATGGATGGAATTCATGAATTAATATCGGCCCCTGCTGAGGCTGGTGACCCCCGATATCAATTGAGGTCCATCAGGGAGAACTCCCCTCAATTTGCAGACCTCTTTTTAAACTATATGTCTTGATATTTTGTGTACTTCAAATATGAGAGATTTCACTTAGTTGATGAGGCAAGGAGTTTTTGTTCTGTATGTTGTTATAGCCCAAGAAGTTCTATTGAGATTTTTGCTCTTTTGCTTTCGTTTACACATGAAAATAATGTCCATGACTGTAAAATACTGACCAGACACAACCCAAGAGGCCTGGCATCCCTCACCTGAGCCTTGCAGCCATAGTACAGCACTGAGAGGCTCAAGGAAATGGACCGGTTAGTGGGCCAGACTGGCAGCATTATTCAATTGCATTTGATCGTGTGCTCTCCAGATGTTGTTCAAAATTGAGAAATCAAATAAAAGGAGATGTATCTCAAATCTGTGAATTGAATCTGCATCATGCGACTTTAAAATGCACTCTGTAGCCATGTAAGTGTACACTAATTATGAGTATCATGACATTTAAAGGATTCAGAGGACGTTGATAGGGGTGTTGTAGCCACGGCTCATGGCACATGACATTAAACCCTTTAAGCCTATATAAGATAATATTCTGGTAGTTTCTAGTATCCTACAGTGACTTGGGTGATGAGTAAATAGAAGTCAAGCAGTTTTCAAATGTTCTATTTGCTTTCAAATCTTTCTTGCACATGCCGTACCTTGCACTGGGTACCTGGGAAACCATCTTTGAATTTTAATCCACACTGGCCTCCCTTAAGGGCATTCTGCATGCTGCAGCACATCACCCTAGGGCATGAAACAATATGACCACATTATTCCACTGTGATGGACCTCCAACATTTCCCCTTGCCAGCCCACACAATCTTTAAACCCAGCTGCATCAACTTCAAAGCCATCACAATGCATTAACAGGCAACAAACCAGCTACCTTTTCCGATCACTCCTTGATTTTATGCTGGTCATTGAGCCTGTACAGTGCTCTGCCACTTTTGGTTAGGTTTGCCAGATACGACTGACACCCCTGCCTTCTCGTATGAAAAGCTCGCCATCTCCAGTGGCTCTCCACACACCTGCAGCAAGGACACCTTCAGATGGAAGAAGAAGAAGATGTACCAAAAAGAGAAAAAAACAAGCAAATAGCCTGTCCCATCTATGCACCAAGGATCTGGAATTATATCCCTATATCCATCCGTACAGCCCAAACCCAGCTCCAGGTGTGAAAACAGCTGACTACTCAGCTTAAAAAAAAAATACTACATCATGATGCAGTCACAGCCCACAAACCATCGAATCCTCCCATCACATGTTGACTGGGTCTTCGGCTTTAGCTCACGGTTGTGAGCCCTGGTCAAGCAACAGCCACAATGCCTTGCAGGGTGAACCACAAAAACTCACTAAATTAACCTGTGCTTAACACGGGGTAGATTGGCACAAAAAGCAGTCAGGCTTAACTTAGAGGCAATGTGTAAAGTATTTATGCAGCACACAAACAGTAATAAAGTGAAAACGCAAAACAAGAAAAATCCCAAACAAATTTAGAAAAACAGAGTACATTTGAATAAATTATTTGACACCAAAATGACAAAAATCCAATCAGTAGAACGGGAGTTATGAATTTTTAAAGTTTAAGGTTCAAAATGGCGCCTAAATGTTCAAAGTGCCAGCCACAGACATCTAGTCGCACGAGACCGGGCCAAAGTTGAAAGTTACGGCTGACCGCGATGGAGCACGGTTGGGTACAAGAAGTGTATTGAGCCCAGTCAGCGCTTGCCTTCAGACTTAGAACATTTTCTGAAGAAAAATGTCTGAGAAGGTAAAGTTCAGTGGGGCAAGGATGCAGGAGGTGTCTGAGGAAGGAGTGCCGTCAATGGATGGCAGTGGGTCAAAGAAGCAGTGAAGATTTCTACGTTTAGACTCAGTCATTGAAATGGAAGTAAAAAAACTCCAGCGGGACGAAGCAGAGGGCTGCAGCCGACAACAGTTCCAAAAGGTCAAATACCCCTTTGGTGAAGGACTGCTGAAACAGATTTGCTGCTGTGGAGAAGAATGTGGCGGGAGAAGCCACAAATCCAATCCGACCGGTGATGCACCTCGGGCAGATAGGCAAGCAGATTGGTCCCGGTCTCCTCCTGGTTCTCAGAGCACTTTTTGGATACATTTTGTCTGTCCTCAGTTTTGGGGATTGGCCATCTGGGCACCTTTAGCACAACAATCAGAGGTCAAGGACTGGTGAGTTTAGAACTCACTGAGGCTGGGTCCAGGGGGGTTCAAGATGGTGGGAGCCTGTTGTGTCCCTGTGGCTCTGAACAGGAAGCCAGCAAAATAGCACTTGGAGTCAATTCTGGTAGTCCCGGGTGCAGGTGTAGATGCAGAACTCAACAGCCTTCTGAGGGTTCAAGGCAGACTCCAGACAGCAAGCAGTCCTTCCAGGTACAGCAGCATTCTGGCAGAGTGCACAGCAAGTCACAACAGCAGGCAGTCATCAGAGAGTCCTTCTGCAGGTCCAGTAGTGAACTGAAGAGTGCATCTGAAGGTCCTATACCCTGGTGCCTGAATTCTGGAAGGTGGGAGAAGCTTCTGGAAAGGTTCTTTGAAGTGCTTGGAATTTCCTGACTCCCCTTCCCTAGCTCCAAGCTGGCTGCAGCGACAATACAGGGTCATCAGGTCTTTTGTGTGAAGGAAGAGCACAGGCTATTCAGGTGTAAGTGGGGCTGTGCTCATCTCCACCCCGTCCCCATCCTGTCAGCAGATGGCCCATTCAGGTACACCTACTTCCTCAATTGTGTGACTGTCTGGGAGGAATTCACAAAGTCTAACTGTCAGCTACACCCAGTCACGTGACCCAAGACAGGCAGCGGGCACAAAGGGCTGCGAGTAGGAAAATGACAACTTTCTACCTTGCCAGTGAACTGCTTCCCTCCTTGCAAGCTCTGGCTGGTAGCTGCTGCCCCTTGCAGGTCTACCAACCCTGGCTGGTTGGTGTTCGAGGCCCTCCTCCACCCGCAGGCTCCTGCATCTGCCTCATCCCTGGTGGGTTAGTGGGAAGCACCTTTGCTGCCTTCTGTCCTTGTGCTTTCTGCCTCTTTTTCCTCTCTGCCTCTGAACTATTTTTACTTTTTTCTAATTTTCCCCTTTTTTTGCTTACTTGTTTCACTTATTTTCTCACTTCTCACACTCTTCTTTTTGTGCCGTGCCCCAGCTCGACCCCTGTGGTCCGCCCCGTTCCAGCACAACGTTTCCACCTCCTGCTTCCTGCCTCCCAGTCACTAGTTAATGGTCGCCACTGCACCAGGTAAGGAGAAATATCACTGACCTACCGCCTGGTAACTGCTGCCCCTTGCAGGTCCACTGACCCTTACTGGTTGGTGTTTGAGGCCCTCCTCCACCCGCAGTCTCCTCCGTGTGCCTCATCCCTGGTGGGTTAGTGGGGCGCATGTTTGCTCTGCTGCTGATCTACCTTCTGTCCTTGTGCTTTCTGCCTCTGCACTCTTTTTACTTCTTTCTCGTTTCCCCCTTTTGTTGCTTACTTGTTTCACTTTTTTTCTCACTTCTCACTTTCTTCTTTTTGAGCTGTGCCCATGTTTGACCCCCATGGCCAGCCCCCTTCCAGCGCTGCATTTTCCACCTCCCAGCCACTACCTAAAGGCAGTTGCTGTATGGCCATGCCAAAGGCAAGCCCGTCTGCGCCCATCGACGCTTGGACAGTGCCTGGCGCTACAGACCATGGTTCTCGGACCTTCCACCAATACGACACCAGCACCCTCCTTGCCCTCAACACCAGACCCCATGCCGCCTGCCACATTGCGTTGAAGAAAGGCACCCAAGGACCTTCTCCTGCCGAAACTGCAGCTGCACCCTCACCCACCTCCGCACTCCAGCTCCTCCCACCGCCCGGCCGACCCACAGCCCACCCAACTGACTCAGCTGCTTCATTCTCAACACATGCTCCCTCCACAAACACGCCACGGAAATCTGGGACCGCCTCAACTCTGTCTCCCCCGACATCGCCTTCCTCATGGAAACCTGGACAATTCCCAGCTCGGGCTCGGACATCGCCACCGCCATCCCTGACAGCTACATGATCACCCACACGGACCAAACTTAGAAGCCGGCGAGTGCGGAGACACGATCGGAATGAAAGCTACCGATGCAGAGAGGCCCGACAAGTAACAGCCGGAATTGAAGTGAGCCTGCAGCCTGAAGCCACCGAAGATAATTGACATGTAGCTTCAGAGAAAACAACAACACACCATTCTGAAGGTGTAAGAAAACGTAGCCTGCCGTGTGAGTTATTAAGTCAGCAATAGACGAGATGGCCGGAAACCTACAGCACGTCATTTGAACTTTATCCTGCCCTGATGAAGACCTTCATTCAAAATCCACTCTTTGTCCTAATCTGACGGTCGAAACACGTTGGCTAACCATTTGCTGAGACCAAGAGTCAAGTTCATTGAAAATAAAATAAACTCCCTCAAATGTTTGAGCTAAATTGATGAAGCACAAACTTAGAAGCCCGAACAACTACTCTGGCCTCCTTAGGACCCTGTAAATATATCAGCCTGGATGACTCAGTGCTAAAAGTCCCAGCAAATACAATTCATAAGACTGTAGGATAGAATATAAGTTTTTTACCACTATATTTTTCAAGTATGTGTCTGTCCCTCAAGTATTTTGTTTTTCAATTATGTCGTCAATGTGATTGTTTTTTTGTAAATATTTGCACTATTGTTTGATGTTTTTGTAAATAGTGATGCGTGTTTTTCTAAGAATTTTTGTGTAAATTTTGATGTAGCTCTTTGGTGTATGGTTTTGATATGTAGTCCTTAAAAAAAAAGGGAAAAACATTCCTAAAACAATTCAAAATTCAAAAAAGAGATTACGTTAAGCTCAGAGTCAATAAAAAGGGACTTCTGATGTAAAATAAGTTTTGTCTGATCTATGGTTGGGGAGGCTTTCCCTCTATTTTTGACATCACGGAAATCTGGGACCGCCTCAACTCCGTCTCCCCTGACATCGCCTTCCTCATGGAAACCTGGACAATTCCCAGCTCGGGCTCGGACATCGCCACCGCCATCCCTGACAGCTACAAGATCACCCACACGGACCAAACCGACCGACTAGGAGGAGGCATCGCCATCGTCCACAAGAACTCCCTCCCCCCTGACCACCCACTCAGAAAACTCAATGACTACCATGGAACATCTCCACTTCTAGGTCCAGACCAACCCTAACACCTCCCTCTGCAGCTCCCTTGTCCACAGACCGCCTGGCCCCCCGCCGGCCCTATACCGACACCATCAGCAACTTCATCGCACCACAGACTTTTGCATCTACCAATTCCATCCCACTCAGAGACATCAACTTCCACCTGGACAACCCCAATGACCAGAACACCGCATCCCTTCTGGAGAACCTTGCCAACATCAGACTCAAGCAGCCAGTCACCTCTCTGACCCACGCAGCGGACACGCACTCGACCCTGTCTTTTCCACCAGCGAAAACATCACCTACAGCCACAACCCTGAACTGCTCTGGACCGACCACCACTGCATTCATTTCGCCTTCACCAAACCCACTGTACACCACCGCACACACCACCCCCTGCTGTAACTGGAACAAGGTCACCGAAGAACGGCTCAGCACCACCTCCAGCACAACCATACCGCAGACATCCACAGACGCCAACACCGCAGCACGCAACCTCCACCGATGAATCTCCAACTGCTACGACGCGCTTGCAGCCCTCAAGAGAGCACCCAGCAAGCACCACTCAAAGAAAGCCAGTTGGTTCACTGCCGCCCTCCACTAGTCTAGACTCACCTGTAGGCGGCTTGAGAAGAGATGGAGGAACAGCAAAACCCCGGAAGCACACGCAGACTTCAAAGCCTCCGTCACTGCTCCATTGAGACCACCGCCTACCCCGACGACTGGAAACCCCGTGCTAAAGAAACCATCCACTGACCTGACAGACCTCAAGAAGTTCAGACCCATCTCCCTGCTCCCCTTCCCAGCCAAGGCCATCGAGAAGGCCATCAATGTCCAACTTTCTGAGTTCATCGAAGCCAACCACGGCCTGGACTCCTCTCAATCCAGCTTCCGAAGCAACCACAGCACCGAGATTGCCCTCACCGCCACCACCAATGGCATCCGCTCCCTCCTCGACCAAGGAGAAACAGCAGCCCTCATCCTCCTGGACCTCTCAGCCACCTTCGACACAGTCTCCCAACGCAACCCTAGCACGAGACTCCACGACGCTGGCATCCACAACAAAGCACTGGACTGGATCTGTTCCTTCCTCACCGGTAGAACACAGTGAGCCAGACTACCACCGCTCCTCTCAGAACCCTCCGAGATTGGCTGCGGAGTCCCCCAGGGCTCCTCCCTGAACCCCACCGTCTTCAACGTCTACATGGCCCGCTCACAACCATAGTCAGGAACCATGGACTAAACATCATCTCCTACGCCAGCAATACCCAGCTGATCCTCCCTATCACCACTGAGCCCACAATCGCCAGAAACAACTTCCACAACGGGATGAAGGCCATCGCTGCCCAGATGAGAGACAGCTGTCTCAAGCTCAACTCGGAGAAGATAAAGGTCTTCATCCTGGGGCCCATCAACTCTGCTTGGGAAGACTCCTGGTGGCTCGCCACATTAGAAACCCCCCAACACACGGACCTCGCACGAAACCTCAGCATCATACTAGAGTCCTCTATCATGATGAACCGCAAGATCAACGCTGTCTCTTCATCATGCTTCCACACTCTTTGTCTGTTTCGAAAGACCTTCAGATGGATCCCCACTGAGGCCAGAAAGACGGTCACCCACGCAATCATCAGCAGCCGACTCAAGTACAGCCACGCACTCCACACAGGCGTCACCCAGAGACTCCTCAGGAAGTTACAGAACATTCAGAGCGCCGCAGCCAGACTGGTTCTCAATATCCCCTGCTGCAGCCATATCTCCAAACACCTGCAAGAAATCCACTGGCTCCCAGTCAACAAAAGAGTCATGTTCAGTCTCCTCACACACGCCTACAAGGCCCTCCACGATGCCAGACCAGCATACCTCAACCACCGCCTCTGATTCCACGTACTCACCAGACACCTCCGCTACACCGAACTGGCCCTTGCCACCATCCCTTGGATCCTCAAGACCAGGACAAGAGGACGATTGTTCTCCTACCTCACAGCCGAAGCCTGGAAAACCCTGCCTCTCCACCTCAGGCTATCCCAGTCGCTGACCCAATTCAGGAAGGATCTCAAGACCTGGCTTTTCGACTGAACCTCAGCACCCATCAGGACCTGCAGCCCCCCCCAGCGCCTTGAGACCCACACGGGTGAGTAGTCGCTCTTAATAATCACTGATTGATTGATGGTTCTAACAGTAAATATACAAAACAGTGTTGGATAGAATGCTTGAGTTAATCTCAGCCACTGGTAATTATTCAGGGCCTCGTCCCAATCAATCGTTATTTTGCACACCACGCCACCTCAGTTTGGACCGAGCTATATGCAAATCAGTCTTGACCTTGCTTCAAAGGGAACAAACAGTCCAGCCCAAACTGCCAAGCCAGGTCATCCCTGAACCGGAACACAAGCAATCCAGGAAAGGTTTTGCCCTTGTTGCATTTGCCCTCCTAAGTGCACCGGGTACGACCAGACATGGACCTCAGGCTCACTGTGCCATTGGAACCAAGCTATATATGGCTATAGAGCCCTAACTAGAGCAAGACTGGTCCTAGGCTCTTGTGTTCCGGTTCAGAGAGGACCTGGTCTGGCAGTTCAGGCTGGACTGTTCCCATGAGGAATGGGGTCAAGACTGACTTGGATATGGCTTGGTTCAAACTGAGGTGGCATGGTGGGCAAAAAATGATGGATTGTGATGCGGCCCGAGCGATTGCCAGTGGCTGAGATTAATTCAAGCTTTCCATCCATCACCTTGTTGTTTTTGAACTTTCTAACAGTGGCATTTTCAAAATTGCAATGAAAAATCAAACTTTACCATTAAAGAGGGTGGAAAAGAGTTTTATTAAAATGCAAAAATAATATAGTTAAAGTCATAAGTGCAATATTAACATGCAATTTATATTGAACCGATAAGATGTTTAAAATGTGCAAATGCAGTATGTAGCTATACTTATAAGTACTAGGCCTCATAAATGCCTAAGAAGCTGTGCTTCACAAGTGGCTTAACCAAATGAGCTGAGACATGCATAACAAGTTTAAAAGTTGACATTATCCTGACAAGGCCTTTAATGAAAGCAACAATTAACACTGCAGAATGTTTCTGATTAATAATAACGTTTTGAAAATATTTGCTAGAAACACTTTATGGTTTGATGAAATAATAAAGAATAAACACACAAGAATAAAATGAATGGAGGGGCGTGGCTTGCCGCGGAGAGGAAATGGCCGCTTGATCAAGCGACTCCGTGAACCACCTGAGCCTTCCCCTGTAATATCCGTACACAGATCCGATATAGTGACACGTGTGGGAGCGTGAGGACTCACACAGCGCCTGGGTGCACCGCGGACCCTTTTTTAAAGCGAAGCTGGGAAACGTACGGCGGCGGAGCGGAGTGCAGCCTCCTGACGAGTGACATCCCCGGGCTTGCGTGAGGGAGCCTGGAGCCGCGGTGTCGTAATCCAGGCCTCGCATAGACGGAACGCGGACGGTGAGCTCAGTGAAGCAAAGGGTGCCGGCGGGGCCTGCGCCTCACCCGCTGCATTGTGGAAAGGAGCCGTAGCGGTACAGCTTGCAGGGGATTTAGAGGTCAGTAGTTGAGCGCTCGTGTGAATTGGGCCGGGGCAGATATTGGAAGGCACGAACTGGCCTGGACATATACCCTTCCAAGGAGATCAGAGGGGGCGCGTGGCGGTCGCCCAAGTACATGCAAGCGTCCAGGGAGGTGAGAGTGGATCCATGTGGGCACAAGGTACGCTGCGATGCGCGACGGTAAAGGTCGGCCACCCTGGGGCACTTGCATACCTCGGCCTCTTGGTTTGAGGTGAAGTAGCTTGTCACGGAGCTGCAGCTTAGACAAGGCCTGGCCAGAGGGGGAGTACTGCCTGGAAGCGGACACAGAGGGGGCGAGTGGCGGTCACCAAAGTACACGCAGTGGTTCAGGGAGCCGAGAGCAAAGCCGCGTGGGTACCAGACACGCTGTGAGGCGCGACAATAAAGGTTGGCCACCCAGGGGCAATTGAATAAAGTGGCCTCCTGGTTTGAGGTGAAGTAGCTCGTCACGGAACTGCGGTGAAGACAAGGCCTGGCCAGAGGGGAGTTCTGCCTGGAAGTGGACACAGTAGGCGGGGGGCCCGCTGGACACTAGCACTACCTACGGGGTGACCCACTCAACATACCCCTTGGCTTTCTTACAAGCGATCTTGGGCATTAGAGGTTGGAGTTAAAGGAAGCGCAGTTATCGGGCCTAGGCCTGAAGAGCACGCTACTAAGTGGGCCCCGACAATCCACGGGCAGTACGACCTGTGAACATGACCGGGGGCAGAGGCCTTCGTAACCCACAACAGACGAAGCTTGATAAATATACCGTGCCCAAGGAACAGGCGACTGGCCCAGGGGGGGCTGAAGCAACTATGGCGGAATCATCGACGGCGACCCAGGAGCCCACCTTGCAAGATATTATCACTGCCATATAGGGTGTCAGGATGGAGCTGGCAGGGAAAAGAGATGTGGCGACCTCAGAGGTGTCTCTCCTGAGAGCAGACCTTGGCAATATGAGAGAGCGAGTAACCGGGGTGGAGGAGACGACCACTGAACTGACCAAGACTTCAAACTCTTGCAGTCACAAATTAAGGAGCTAACACAGACAACGAGGGAGCTGGAAGCCAAGCTTGAGTACCAGGAAGGGCGCTCCCGCCGAAATAACATATGAATAATTGGGGTGCCGGAAGGGGCAGAAGGTCAGGCGGGTGACCTCTTTGTGGTAGACTTCATAACTAACTCTCTCCAGCCACGGGGCCTCTCAAATTTTTTTTCAGTGGAGCGGGCCCACAGAATCCCGGGAGTGAGACCGAGACCGGGAGCCCCGTCCCGGCCTATAATAGCGAGGCTATTCAACTTTAGGGACATGGACCTCATCCTGCAAGTAGCAAGAAGTGCTCCGCCACTGAAATATGATAATGCACACATTGCAATCTATCCAGACTTCACCCAGAAGGTGCAGCAAAAACTGCGACATTTTCTGGAAATTAAAAAACTCCTCTGAGCACAAGATATTGAGTACTCTATGCTGTTTCCGGCGACCCTCAGAGTGATTGCAGAGGGAAAGGTGTGGAGGTTTACGACTCCGGAGGAAGCGCATGACTGGCTGGAGGGATGGAGACCGGCCACGAAGACAAAGCACCGACTGGCAACTGCATCGGCAGCAGAGGCAAGGAACAGAGACTCCGATGTGGAACGTGAGAGTGTCTCCAGCAAGGATGGGGAATGTACGTCACCGAGAAGGGAGTGACACTGGGGCAGGAAGGCTCTGGTAATAGGGAGATGGACTCAATTACAGGACATGATGGTCTGGCCTAACTGTTAACGCAGGCTGTGGAGGGGTCTCCGGACTAGATGTCTTCTGATCAGATAAGATTTACGTACTTGTACCAGATGGCAATTAGTATGTTGTAGTGATACTTTCCCAGCTAATGAGTAGATGTTGCACCCAAATAGTACAGAATGATGTGTCCCTTTTTTTGGGGGTGGGGGGTTGGGAGGGGAATGGACTTTCTGCCCAGGCTGACCCCAGTTACAGTTGTTTATGTTTGGGCGACAGGCACTTTGCAAGTTGCGGGGGTGGGTGGTTTTTAACCCACGACACAGGGAAGCAGGGGAGGGGGGCGGTTGTATGTTGTTGTTGTAATAATCGCAGAAATTACAAAGTTTATAAGTTTAGTATGTTATTAGTCTGGCAGGGTGAGGAAATGAGCCGAAACGCATACAGGGATTAGGAGGGGTGGGACAACCCGCCTTATGAATCCTGCAGTTGGAACACACCTAGAACTCAACAAAAATATGTCTGTGTCTAGTAGGAGTCCAGAATCTGAGAGATGTAGGGCTACACCCCGGGAGGGCACAGACATACGCATACTAACTTGGAATGTCAATGGTCTTGGGCATAAAATAAAACGCACAGTGGTATTGCAATACTTGCGTAGGCATAACCCCAACATAGTCCTACTCCACGAAACCCATCTTAGAGGAAATGCATGTAAAGCGCTCAACAGGTTTGGGTACAAGTTGGTAGCCCATGCGGGTTTCACGACGGGCTTGAGAGGGGTTGGGATCTTGATCCGTTCGTCCCTTCCATTCTCCCTCGGGAAAATATGGCACGACCAGATTGGCAGATATGTGGCTATAACAGGATGTTGGAAAGGGAGGGTTCTTAATATCTGTTCTGTGTACATACCACCGAGGTTACACTTGGCAGCGTTTCAAGATTTGGGAGCACTGTTGGTGGACCTCCTGATGGGAACACTGATAATGGGCGGGGACATGAACGCAGCCTTAGATCCTGAGATGGACAGAGTAAAAGTGCCAGACAAGATAGGGGACTGGAACCACTGAGAGATTTTGTTGAGGCGATGGGGCTGGTTGATCTCTGGAGGGCACACAGTCCAGAAGACCGGCGGCACACTTTTCACTCAGCCTCCCACGGGGGTATTTCCGCTTAGATTATCTCATGGCGCAGGGAACACACGCCCAATGGTTCAGGGGGACAGAACACAGGGCTAGAGGCATATCTGATCATTCCCCAGTGGTGGCACGGCTCATAGGCCCGACAAGGAAATACACCCTACCCCCTAGAATGGACTCGTGGCTCTTTAGGGATAAAGAGATGAAGGGGAAAGTACTGGAGCACACAGAACAATACTTCCTGGATAACCCCAGGACAGTGGAGTCACCCTGCACGCTATGGAAGGCCTACAAGGTAGTGTTGCGAGGCTATGTCCAAGACATAGTGGAAGGGAAAAAGAAGGAACAACGCATTCCTATGTGAGACACTAGAATCCGATATCCTACGGCTGGAAAAGGAATCGGTGGGGGAAACGGACATAGCACAACAGGCAAGGCAACAGATCCGAATTAAAACAAAAGAGCTTAGGGACATAGTTGAGGGAGCGGCGACAACCTATGCTAGAGCAACCCAATGACGGGTGTATGAGCTAGGGAAAAAGGCTAGCAAGTTATTGGCTTGGTTGGATAAGAGAGACTCTGAGCGGAACTGGGTACTGGAGATACATACCCCGCTTTCCGAGATTAAAAGGACGGGGGCGGAAGTCGCTGCGGCTTTCGCAGATTATTACAAAAGACCTGTATAGAGCTACCTCCACAGAAACAAGGGAGGAGTGCCTGGAATTGTTGAGAGACATTCCTCTCCCAACTTTATCCAATGAAGACAGGGAGGCATTGGATGTCGAACTAACGACGGAAGAGATAGCTAGGGCGCTGGGGGATCTACAATCCGGTAAGGCACCGGGTCCCAATGGCATTCCGGTAGAATTCTATAAAGGGGTGGCGTCGAAAGTGGCCCCACACTTGCTTAATATGTATAATGAAGCTCTGGACTGTGGAGAATTGCCAATGGATCAAAGAACTGCCACAATAGTAGTCATACCAAAGCAAGGGAAACCGCCAACGGAGTGCGGCTCATACCGGCCGATATCCCTCCTGAACGTGGAGGCCAAGGTGCTAGCCAAGGCACTGGCAAATAGGCTCAACACGGTCATCACCACTTTGATTCACCCAGACCAGTCCGGGTTCATGCCCCACAGAAGCACTAGGCTCAACCTACGCAGATTGTATGGAGTGCTGCATACTACCAAAACTAACACAACGTAGGACGCCGCGCTGCTCTCCCTTGATGCATGCATGGCATTCGACAACATAGAGTGGCCATACTTGCAAGCGGTGCTGGGGAAATTTGGGTTTGGCCCCGGCTTCTGTGCTTGGGTGCAGCTCCTATACACGGATCCCTTGGCCCGGGTGAGATTGAATGGGGCGATTTCGAGGACTATTCGGCTTCATAAAGGCACTAGACAGGGGTGCCCGCTCTCACCCATGTTATTCGCTCTGGCGTTGGAACCCCTGGCGGCATGGGTCAGGATCAGTGGCGGATGGTGCAGTTGAAAAGTGGTGAGGCGTAAGACCAAATAATGAAATTTGGTGAGCTAGCTGCACTTTTCACAAGGGAGTTCAGAGTGGTTCTCAGCTGAGAACATTTTTAAAACTTGAAGCAAAATGGTGTGTTTTCCAGCACAATATTTTTAATAAATTGACCAAAAGCAGCTTAGCAGACATTTTAAAGGAAACTCAAACTATTTCATACAATTTCTGACTTGGCAATACTGTATGACCTCACAGCGGGTGTGGACAGCAGGCAAGAGGGCTTGTGTTTTCTCCTTTAGTGCAAAAAGGGAGAGACACAGAAACACATGTAATAGCTGAATTGCAAAACATGAAACCAGGAAACCTGGGATCAATCTCGGCTTCCCTGCTTGACTTAATTGTGTAATCCTGGGCAATTGCCTAATTTGATTTTGCATCTTTTCCCCTTATCATTACATTGTTTAATCCTACGTAGCTGCCTTAATTCGCATAAAATGTGATGTGATTCTAGGGAATGTATGATTAAACAACTACCACTTAAATAACGAATGCCTTAACCACGAAAGCTAAACAACGACCAAAGCCAAACAACTAGGGGGCAGATCTACAAGGAAGTGCCGCAGCGCGGCAACGCAAGCCCTTTGGCTGCGCCAGACTGTGGCACTTCGGAAGCACAGGAATGCGACATATTTACAATAATATGTTGCATTCCTGTGCTTCTCCCTGCGCTGGCGCAGGCACTCTTGCACCATGGTGCAAGGATGCCTGCGTCATGGGGGAGATTGTTTTTGTGCAGGAAGGGGCACCTTCCTGCACAAAAACAATCACTGCTGGCATTTTCCTCTTTCAATGCGTGCTGTAGAACGCAGGACTCTTTGAAAGAGGAAAAAACGAGGAGAAATGAAAACATTTCTCCTCGTTTCGCCTAGCTACGCCTCCCCTGGGGAGGCGTAGCAATGACACGCATTTCCAGATTTACGATTCCTCGTAAATCTGGAAATGTGTCTCGTTCCATGGGTGTTGCATGGGAACACCCACTGCAACACCCATGGAACGCCCCTTCCACGCAAAGTGCTGCGTGTGAAGGGGACATATTTACAAGGAGAGGAAAAGTCACGCAGGGTGGCTTTTCCTCTCCTTGTAAATATGGAGAAGTGAAATGCGCCTCCAGTACGTCACAAAAAGTGACGTACTGGTGGTGCATGGCGCTTGTAAATCTGCCACTAGGTACTTAACCACGACTTACTGAACCACGAAAATTAATCTATTGACATATACTCCGAATCTACCACTACGTTCAAAGCAACGCATGTTTTGATACACGATCCAAAAAATGTAATTAAATAAACAACACTTCTAAGAATAACTATTTTTAATAAAGAATCTTGTGCCTCTACTGTTCCAGACTGGCCCAGGGACTCACGCTGAAGCAATGTATTGCTGCAAATCAGCCCTTTTCAAAGAAAACTCAGTAATGTTTTTGCCACGACTATTACTAATTGTGTTACCTCTTTCCGAAAATCCTTATCTTGGAAATTGGGTCATCACTTCTGCTGGTCACTAATTGATATTTGTTAATTGCGTGCAGTCCAAATAAGCGAGTGTGTATTTTTAACCGTGCCGTGTCAAGTTACATCCAGCCACTAGATGTCAGTATTGCCAAAATTACTGTATAAGTGCTGTTCTTTTTCAGCTAGAAACGTCTGCCTGTAATTAGTCCAGCTTCAGTTTTTGCAGTAGGTAGGGGTTTTAAACTCAAGGTCATGAAACTGGACATACTTTTTAGCCTCCTACCCTTGTCACATACTTTAAATAAATATCGATGGAACACTAATTGTCGTGCTTGCTTTTCTAAAGATGTTCATATTTTAGTAAACATGATATTGTTGAATTCTTTAATTAAACCAATCATACTAATATGATCTGTTGAAACCGTTTACCATATTTGCGCACTTATAAATACACTTACCTCCGAAAATTAGTTGTAAATGAAGTAGTAGTTAACAGTGGCGGCTGGTGACATTTGAAAGTGGTGAGGCGTAAAAGAATTACCGTACTGCACTGCGGTGAGCGAGCGTAGCGAGCGAGGCCAAATTACCTAGGAGGGGTTTGGGGGGTTCTCCCCCTGAGAAAATTTTGAAACAAGAGTGGGCAAATGGTGCATTTTCAAGCAAATTTGAGAAAGCAGAAAGGTTAATAAAGCAATTGTGAATCAATGAGACAATGACTGGCAAAACTGTCAGTCTAATCGGATGCATATCAGACCCCGGCCTACCACGTGCTCTGTCCATCTGTGCCACAGTGTGCTAATCTTTCACAAGTCTAATGTGCCCCGGTTACTAATTGACAGGAGAGGATCCCGGCGCTTCCCTCCGACACAAAAGAGTAAACATTACGGCTAAATTGTTTGTTTCTGCTGGGGGTAGCCCCAGATGCATGTGTCATGCCTCCCACCGACAAGGCTGTCCGTCGGCTGATAGCAATATTGCAGAGGAGGGGTTACGAAGGGAAAGGGGAGATAAGATTAGACATGTAGAGTGAAGCAGAGGAGCAGAAAAAGAGAGAGGGGCCGCAGGAGAAAGGGAGCACGATAAGAAAGGGATGCTAAGAAAGACATGAACAATTGGGGAGAGAATTGGGAACAGAGGGGCAAGCAGAGAGAGAGAAAGACAGAGAAAGGACAGGGCAAGGAGACAGACAGGGTGAGACACATAGTTACGGCCCGGCACCGATAAAGAGATAGAAGGGCAGAGAGTGAAGGAGAGAGACAGAGAGCGCACCCCACACCCAACTTGCCTGCCGACTGGGAGATCTCAAGACTCACCTGTACCCCCAAATAGCCGGAAACGACTCACAGACGTTTGGTTGCCCAGCAGGGCCTTAACTAATCAGAGCACATAATATAACACAATGTAAACCATGGAACATTCCTTAAATTAAGTGACGTTACGTGACCCGTAAATTCTTACATATCACTTAACCCATACAATTATTAGTATGTTTACTAATATGGGTGTCTCTTTTGGGCCACATTTGGCATTTATGTTTTTTTTTTTTTTTAAATCAAGTTATGGTCGACATATGTTGCTTTTTTTATCAACAAAATGATTGAAACAAAACAAAATGAAATTCTCTAAACCAAAACATATAACAAAACAGCACAATTAAAAGCCGATATCGTGCTACAAGCCATGAAATATAAAAAACAGAACCCTACCACATAAGAACACATATGAGGTAACATATAAACTAGCATCATGAATCTATCCCATGACATAACATATAAAAACGTTTTTTTATACAGCGTTTCCTGATATTGGCTTTGGCTTTATGACCCTCTAATTTGATGTTACTTTCACCCGGTTCTATGGTATGTACTGTAACGACCTTATAAGGATGAAATGTTGGGTTTACATGTCTAACCTTCGGATTACATCCAGACCTCTCCAAAAGACCCGTTAATCCCCTGACCAATTCTATCCAGAAGCTGTGACCTACAGGTGACACCCGCATGTCTGCAGTAGGCACAGTAGCCTTCTGAGCTGTGTCACGGGGACTGGAACGTGTGCGCTGATTGTTTTTTCGCTAATGGAACCTAGGGCGTGAAGGTTTGACACAAATCCTCGCCCTTTGGAAATTATCTTACTAAACTATTTTACTGCAACTTGTGGCCAGTAAGTCACAAATACCCGTATGCTGGCCGCAGGCACATTAACACACTGAGCTACCTACTGAACCTACGTTTTACATTCACAGTGGCTTTCCGGATAATGTATTAGTGCTATACAACAGAACATATATCATAAATATGTTGAACATAATATAACATGCTTAGACACGACAGAAAGAAGAACAGACTTACATGGACCTGGGAAACTTTCAATTCTTGAGCTTTGATATTGCAACTGGTCCAGATGTCTCTCTGTCTCTCTCTCCCTCTCGCCTTGTCTCCATCTCCCACCCCCCTCTCTCCACTCTCTCTCTTTAGTCATGCACTAGGAGTTTTGCCAAAAGTGTCTCCTGACACACAAATGGCATTTAACTCCCAACCAAGAGAAGTTATTGGTATCCATTCATCGCTGTCAAATTATTCGTTTTTCCATCACACTTAATCACAATGACTGCTAAGTCTAACCATTCCGAGCCAACACGCAGGCACACCCAGACACGCAGGCTGAGACACATACATGCAGACACGCACACTGGTAAATGCTGACAGGCACATATCCAGGCATACTATTTAGGATGGATTTAAACCAGTGATGAGAGATTACGCACACGACTCTCCAACATGTGCATTTACAGCTTCAGTTACTGAGCAACGCTGGCAAACACCCATCATTTACCTCACCTTAGCATCAGAGTGATAGCCCTAATAAAATAAATAAAACCTACCAGTCGCAAATGAAATGGTAATTGCTTCGCCTGACTGAATGCAATCTCCTCTGCAAGGCGATTGTTGGTGCTATTTTCGGAAGCCTCGGTTTACCCTGTTACTGTGGATTCCCCCTTGCTGCCAGCGTCCTACTTTTGCTGCAGGTCGAAGATTTTAGGAGGCTGGTTTACGGACACACACTGAGTCCGTGCACCTGCGGATTTCAAGGGATTGGCTGAAAAGAGCAAAAGGTGATGGACGTCTTCTCACACAGGCCCTGAGAGATCTATTCCTGCTTGACAGGCTGTTCAATTCAGGGAAAGACTCTCACGGTGAGGGAGTGGCTGCATCTGATAAATATTCCACCTGGCGCGATGCTGTGACTCCTTCTGAGCACATACGACCTAGTCCTTTTTAAAGTGGCTTCACCTGAAAAGCACCATCTTCCCGTGTCCAAAGGCGCTGCACGGTCCAGAATAAGTCATCCTCCACTTAACTGTTGGGGTGGTTATTCCCTATGACTGACCTCTCCATATTTGTGGTACGGGGTGATTGTCACTTCTCTGGGGTTCGTTTCAGGGAAGGTTCCTCGATAGTTGTTGTTCTGAGAGGAGCCAAGAACTGCAAACCCTGCAGGCTTACTTGGGTGGTAGCTTTACACTTGGATTGTTGTACCGCGTTTTTGCATGTTTCCGATATGAAAAAAAGATGCTAGGTAGGTGTGCCTGGGTCTTGAACAGTGCACACTTTAGTGGTATAGTGGATTGCCGGACTTTTCTCAGCGAGGTGTGGTTCGGATAGTTTGCTACAGTGTCTGCCACGTCCACAAGTGAAGGGTCGTGTGGGACTCTCTGGAACTGTGCTTCTTGGGAGAGAGGGGGCAGCCAACACCGAGACCCATTTTTTGTGTGTGAAAAAGGCCGCTTTATTGAAAACAGGTGCATATCACAATGTTCAACCTAGGCCATTGCCGTACAAACAAAAACCTCACTATACATAAATAAACTGCTCCTCCATTTCTCCCACCCCAACCCCTACGATCCCCACATAAAATCCCCCACCCTGCCGATAACATAACATTCCATAACATTCCATAACAATCCTATTCCACAGTATTGCAGTTCCAAACTCCTGCCATCTAATAAAACCTACAACCCTATCTGTCCTTCTGCAACTGTAACTACCTAACTTCTATTCTAAACTTCTCCTACCTGCCTAACCTTTCCCTGGCCCTGCCCCCAAAACTTCCCAAAATGTAACTCCAAACTTCTGCCAATCTGGCCAACTTTTGAACAACCCCGCAGCACCCGTTTCAAGCGACAGCAAATCCAACATCCACCATAACCCTATGCACCTGTTCCCAACAAAAGGCCGCTTTATTGAAAACAGGTGCATATCACAATGTTCAACCTAGGCCATTGCAGTACAAACTAAAACCTCACTATACATAAATAAACTGCTCCGCCATTTCTCCCACCCCCACCCCTACGATCCCCACATAAAATCCAAGGGAGCAAGGAACATGCTTTGCTCCCTTGGCTGTGCTGAGACTGATCCGGTCATGCTATGCTGGCTGTAGAACACGCGCCTTACCCGGAGCAAACGAAGGGGGTCCAGTGACCAGGGCACCGCCTGGCATGACCGGATCAGTCTCAGCACAGCCAAGGGAGCAAAGCATGTTCCTTGCCGCATAATCAGCATGTAGCAGAGTAACACACTGCAAGAAATCTACAGCCGGGCCTAGCATGGCGGAGGGGTATGTACTCACACAGCCAGAGTGTCTGCAAGAAATCTACAGCCGGGCCTAGCATGGTGGAGGGGTATGTACTCACACAGCCAGAGTGTCATAGGGCCCGCCCTGACACCATTACCTCACACTGTTCCTGCACATTGTTGCTGCACACCAGTGTAATGCTTTTCACAGCAGCAGACGCTTCCATAAATTAACCTATTTAGTGTAGAAGAAAGATTACTTTACACACATTAGTGCAACTGAGCAGTTGCGGCCGGCAAGACGGGCGGGTGCGGGAGGGGGAGAAGCGGGACAGTTAAAAATACAAAAACTTACCTTTTTTATTTATTTATAAAGTTTTATATAGCTCTAGCTAGACCTGTGGGTATCAGAGCGCTTTACATACACAAAGGAAAAGAAAAGATTGCATAACAACGCAGGACATGAGGATGCATAAAGATAAAAGCAAAAACATAATACTTATGTATCCAGTGAGGGGAGAAGGACGCATGTGGCTGACACAGTCAGAAAACCACCATCCTTGAAGGTCAAAGTTAGTGGGGAGTCCATTAGGTTATTGATGCCTAGGATGGTTGCCTTGGTCGGTAAAGTATTGGTTGAGGAGAAAGAGTTTCAGGTCCTTTTTGAAGCAAGAGAAGGAGGGGTTGCATCTGAGGTCAATGGGGAGTGCGTTCCACATCCTGGGTACGTTGCCAGAGAAGGACCGGCACTGGGACGTTTTCTTTTTCAGTTTTGGAGGGATGAGAAGAAGAGAGTTGGTGCGTCTCAGAGTTCTGGATTTTCCTGCTTTTACTAGTTTGCTGTTTAGGTAGTTTGGGGATTGGGTGTGAAGGGCCTTGTGTGTGATGCAGGCCAGTTTGAAAATACATCTACCTTCCATGGGAAGCCAGTTGAGTGCGTTGAGGGTTGGTGTGATGTGTTCAAATCTTTTTACACCAGTTATGCGTCGGGCTGCCATGTTAAGGACTGACCTTAGTGGGGCTAGGTGAGCTTTTGGTGACCCTGTTAGGATGGCGTTTTCATAGTCCAGTTTAGAAAGGACTAGGGATTGTACAATTGTCTTGAGATCATCTTGGGGAATGAAAGGTTTAATTTTCTTGAGGTGTTTTAGAGAGTAAAGCGCACCTTTTGCAGAGTTCTTGATGTGGTCCTTTATTGACAAGTTCTTGTCCAGGGTAATGCCTAGTGACTTTACCGAGTCAGATAGGACGAGGGAGCAGTTTAGAGCATCAAGCTACTTGAGCCAGACTTGAATTGGTTGGTGGTTACTTTTCGGAGAGAACAGTATTAATTCAGTTTTATCCGGGTTCAGTTTTAAGTGGTTTGCGTTAAACCAGGTGTGGATCTTGGTTAGTGTGCCATTGAGGTGTCAGACGTCACTGGGCGATTTGATTTTGTAGTATATTTGTGTGTCATCAGCATATAGGTGGTAATAAACCCCTGCTTGTTTCAAAATAATTGCAAGGGGTTCCATGAAAAGATTGAAGAGGGATGGTGAGAGGATCGATCCTTGCAGGACTCCAAGTTTGACTCGTGTTGGTACAGAGAGGCAGGAGTTGATTTTAATCTGTTGCAAACGGTGCTGAAGGAAGGAAGTGAACCATTCTAGTACTGTGCCATTAATGCCACATCGGCTCTTCAGAGTCTCAAGTAAAGCTCGATGGTTTACTGTGTCAAATGCCGCTGATAAGTCAATAAGGATGAGGAGGCAGGCTTCACCTTCATCTAAGGCTCTGTGGATGTCATCTGCAATATTGAGCATCGCTGTTTCGGTGCTACAACCTTTCCTGAAACCCGACTGAAAGGTGTTGAGGAGGTTGAAGTCATCAATATGTTTGTTAAGTTGTTGGAGAACGCACTTCTCCAATGTTTTAGCACGGAACGGAAGGTTGGAGATAGGTCTGAGGTTGTTGAGCTCGTTGGGGTCGGCCCCTGGTTTCTTGAGTATGGGTGTGATTTGGCCTAGCTGAAGGGAGTCTGGGACACAACCTGATGTGAGAGAGGAGTTGATGATTTTTGTCCAGAAAAGGGCAATGATGTGGTTGAGTTTTTTTACTATTGTGGAAGGGAGGGGGTCAATAGTGTGGGAAGAAGGCTTTAAGCTTGCAATTATATTGAAAACTTCGATTTCCGACATGGGTTCGAAGTTCGACCAATTAGCGCCATTTTTCAGTTGGAAGCGGGTCTGGTTGTCCGTGGTAAGATTTTGATCTGAATGGTCAGGGGTGGTTAAAGGGGGGTAGGTTGCAAGGCAGGGAGGATTTGAGGTTTGGATGAAGGATTTCTCAATTTTTGTGACTTTATCAGTGAAGAAGCTGGCGATTTCTTCGCATCGATCTTTGGAGGCTTTTATTTCTTGTGGGGGTGTGCTGTTTGTTTGACTTTTGTCAATGTTGAAGAGTTCTCTAGGTCTATTCTTCGCCTGGTCTAGTTGGCTGCGGAAGAAAGTGGCCTTTTCTCTCAAAATGTGATTTTTTTATATGCCGACCGGGTTGATCGAAGTTGAGCTAGGTGAAGAGTCGAAGGGTTTTGTCTCCAAGTCCGTTCTGATTGTCTGAGCTGTCTTCTTTCGTTATTAAGATCCACATTGAACCAAGGTTTAGATTTGGTAGATCTCAAATGTTTGAGTTTGAGTGGTGCTACTTGATCTAACACCTCAGTCATTGTGGAATTAAAGTGGGCTGTGAGGTCATCGGCCGTCAAATTGGAAGGCTGGGGTTGTAGATGGGCATGAACCCTGGATTCCAGTTCAGTTATGGGGACTCCTTTGTTGTTCCTGGTCCAGTGCTTAGGTTTGCCAGGTCATATTGGTTGGTTTCTGACATGTGAGTCAATATTAAACAGTATGAGGTGGTGGTCAGACCAGTCAATGGGAGAAATCGATCTCAAAGAGACCAGCTCATTTTTGGTGATGATCGAATCCAGAGTTGCTCCTTTGATGTGTGTTGGTTCATTGCAGAGTTGTTTGAGGTTGGTAATTTCGAGCAGGTTGGAGAGGTTTTGGGTTGTAGAGTCTTCTGGGTTGTTCCAGTGGATACTGAAGTCACCCAGGTACACGTCTTCCGTGTCTGTTAGGGAGAAACGAGTTATTAGGTCGGTTAGTTCTTCAGCGAAGAGGGTACATTCACCAGGAGGATGGTAGATGGTGTGAAATTTGAAGGGCGTGGTGCCTTTGGCTGTAAGTTCAACACTTAGATACTCAAGAGTCAGGTATTCTGTGGATTTTAATCTGGTAAGCTGTACTCCTTTATGGATGATAGCTAGGCCGCCACCTGTTTTGATCAGTCTATCGTGTCTGATGATGTTGTAGCCTGGGGGGGTGAGAAGGTCTAGGATGGGGTAGAGTGGTCATTGAGCCAGGATTCTGTGAGGAATGCAATGTCTATTTCTTCCGCGAGTATAACTTCAGCAATATCTGTGGCGTGTTGTACTGCTGATCTACAGTTTAGGAGCATGCACGATAGAGGCCGGAGCGCCTCAGAGGTGGTGTGTGCTGTATGTATAGAAGTGTATTGAGGGGGTCTGGGCGAGAGGACAGGTCTAGGGATTCTATTAGTGCTCACTAAGACTGGGATTGCAAACGGGGCCGAGTTCTGGTTAATTTCGAGGTAAGAGTCGTTGATATCATCTGCTTCTCGTTCTGAAATGGGTCGGAGAGCTCGGCTGGGACAATGTGCCTGATTCCTCATAGGATTGGTGGGCCATGGGGTGCAAAGTGGGGCCATGGAAGAGGCTGAAAGGGGGGAAGGAGTGTAGTTCCCCGCCATGTGTGAGCAAGGAGGCTTAATCCGGTTGCGAAGGCTTTGTTGTAGGTGTAGGATATCTGCCGCTAGGGAGTCTAATTCCTGCTCCATTCGGGTCAGTAGCTGGGAAAGTGTGCTGAAAGGGCATGTTGTCTTCGTCGGGAGCAGTGTATGACTAGGGTCTGTGGAAGGAGAGGGAATTAGGTTGTGGGAATGAGTGGCATCATTGGGGTTAGGAGTGGGGATAGATTGAACGTGAGGAGTCAGGTCGTTGTTGCTTCCGGTCAAGGGGTTAGGAGGAGGTGTTGTGGGTCTTGGGTCCAGGGGAGGGGAGAGAGCAATGGTAAGGAGGAAGTCCGTGTCCAGGGGATTGGCAGTGTGATTAGAAGTGGGGCGGTTAGGGCAAGTGGCGGTGGGTCGGGGGGAGTGAGCAGTGGCTAGAGGGAGGTCAGTGTCCGAGGGATAATCGGTGACGTTGGATATGGAGATGGTTTGGGCAGGCGGAGTAGGGACAGTAGTGGAGTTGAGGATAATTTGCGAGGGTGGAGTCGGGTCTCCTGAAGTCGAGGGGGGGGGTGCCTGAAGTGGGTTCAGTCACGGAAAGAATGTCGTTTGAGTACGATCTGCCTAGCTCAGGATCAGCCTTGCGGTGTTTATTAACTGTGCGTTTGCAGGACCTGGTGGTATCGGTTGAGGCCATTGTAGAGGGAGTTTGACGACGGAGTGTGATGATAGGGGTAGTGAGATTATAGTTAGTGATGGAGGATGTCCATGAGTTGTAGCGTGGGTCGTCCGGGGAGGGAGATTGGGTCGGTTCCGGTTTTTTTGTCGGGGTGGGGGGGGATTGGGTTTGATGGTATTGATGAGTTAGAGAGGAGAGTAATGTTGGGAAGTGCCGATCAAAAATGGTGAGGTGCGGGTCAGTGGCCTGTATGAGAATGTTTCCTGTTCTGAAGATAGAAATTGTGAGTTCCCCTTTAAAGGTAGGGGTGACTGTTGTGGAGATTTTTTCGCCATAAGGAATATTTACTGATTTGGTGACTAGAAAGTGAAGAAGGAAGGTGTTTTTCCACTTAGTCGGGCGATTTGTGTAAAAGATGAAGTTAGTTTTCATGTTACCGTTAGTAGCGGTGTGGTAGTTGTCTACTATAAGTGTTTCCGAGTGTTGTTTTAAGGTACTGTGCTTTAGGTTCTTTTTAGCATTACTGGTCAGATTTTCTGGGTACTTTATGGACCATGAGTTGGGTCCGTAACGCACAAGTTTGGAATTCCGGGTGGGGATTGGCGGGTGCATATTTAATGGCTGAGAGTTCAGGCTCTCTATGAATCTATGGGAGGAGAGGTTGGTTGCGCATTTGCGTCTTGTTGCTGTGAGTGGTATGACTAAATAATGAGGGAAGAGCCAATTATTGATCAAACTAGGATGGTTGCTATCTTCTTTGTCCATAGGTTGTCCCCTTTTTCTAATTCCAAGGAGAGATGTACAAGGATACTCCTTGTATGATTGTGAAGAGAGGCGGATGGTGGCAATTGCAATTGCAGATTAACTTGAATTAGATAAGATAATACGTCCATTGTTCAGAGGGAATTACCAGGTCGTTTTCAGCAGAGTAGATTGAGAGGGCTGTTAATCGTAAGCCCATGCCAAGATGGCCACTGCAGAATTTCGCTTAGTCCTCTTTCTATTACTATGCTGCTCTTTAATCAGACCTCTTTCACTTTCAGGGGAGCAGGTCAGATCAAGATGGCCGAACCACTTCTTTGAGGTGGGAGAACAGATAGACTTAGCCTCTCCCCGAGTGAAAAATTATGCTGCCGAAGGGAAAGCCTTAACAGTAGAGCAAAAATTACGTTCAGTTGCGGCCGGCAAGATGGGCGGGTGGGGAGGGGGGGACGGAGAAGAGGGACAGTTAAAAATATAAAAACTTACCTTCCAGTTCCTCCACAAGCCGCATCACGCGCCGCCGCCTCAGCTCCTGCTGCTCTCAGCTCCTGGCGCGTTTTAGGCAGCCTCCCTCCTCCTGCTCCCCTAAGCCAATCACAATGCTGCAATGGCAGCGTTGTGATTGGTAAGGCGCAGCTGAGAGCGCCCCAGACGGGCCCCTGTAGGGAGGCCATTTTCTCTATGTAAGGCTGCATGCAGCCTACATAGAGAAAATGGAGAGTGTGCATGACTGCTTTGGTCGACCCTGGGGCCGACCAAACAGTCAAGGCCCATAACATTGGGAAAGCCACTCCCCCCTGCCCTAGACCAGGAACGCCCACCCGCCCGCCCCCAACCAGGCACTCCAGGCACTTCTGCTTTCTCGCAGTGCGAGAAGCAGAAACATAAAATGTTTTCTGCTTCTCGCACTGCGAGAAAGCAGTGGGGTGACGCCCCCACGCCCAAATGGAGGAGCCGCCACTGGTAGTTAAGGAGGTCGTGGTTCAGGGCAAGTAGTGGTTAAGAAGGTCGTGGTTCAGGTACAGGTCCTTGTTTAGGATTCATTGTTAAGCCCACTCGTTGTTAGAAATTCGTTATTAAGGTCGCTTCCCGATTCTAGGCAATTGCGGTCCTAGGCAATTGCCCAATTTCAAATCATATGTGATGATAAAGGACAGAGAGTCATAGTGACATAAGCCAATTGCATAGGATCCCACAATTTTGTCAAGCAGGAAGCCTGATTTGATAAAGCACCTCTAAATACTAAGGGGGATATTCTCAAGAACGTGCGATAATCATCGCCAAAAGAACGAACGCACGTTTTCATATCGCCGTCTATCGCGGGAAAATAACGCTGTGTTAATGTCGTATTCACAACACGGCGGTAACATGCGATAGTCTCCCGATAACACGTCAAATGGCCGCGATAACATTACCAGGACGGCGATAATCTAAACCCGAACGTGAAAAAAGTCGCGATGGGCCCAACCGCGATACAAAACCAGTGATAAGCTGCGCCAGCCTGCAAGTCCCACAAGTCAGGTGGCCAAAATCACTATAAAAGCGGCAACCAAAAACACAAACAAGACCCAAACAACTGCGAAGCACCAAGGAGGTAGCCGGAGCAAGCACAGAGGACAACCAGAAACCCACAAGCCCCACGGAGGACCAGCCTGGGACCATCATTGGGGAGACGGTGGCAGGAGTCGGGGGACCGGACACTGCACAACATGACCTGAGCCAACAACAACAGGGTGAGTAACGACCAGGGACTGGGGGGACGGGGGAGATGGGCACAATGGCACACATGCACAAGTAAGTATAGCACATCTGCGGACAAACCATGCCCAAGAGTCACAACTCCGACCAAGGGCCCAATTTACCCAAGTCTGCAACATCTCAGCACTGCATAAGCACAGAAGTGAAAGGCACACCGCCTGAAAGGGATAAGGGCCAGCCAAATCAGACCCGAAGGGGCAACTCACCCACAATGCAGCACACACACATAAGATGCAGAGCACCCCAACATTGACAACAATGTGGTACAAACTGCAACACTTTCACAACAGAACAGAGGACACAACTGCTGCCGCCTGTGTGTAGAAAATGGCCATTCGCATTTGGCATAGCAGGAAACTGTGAGATGACAATGCACAAGTACAACCTCACATCCCTGATGGGGTAGAAATGCCAAGTGTCCCGCTACAAATAGGCGTCTCCTCATACACAGTCACAATGTACATTGCCATGCAGTCTGACAGTAAACTTGTACAATGCGTGAACATACATGTGAACACAATGTCAATCTGCATTTCCCTTCACATTGCAGAGGGAGAATCAACACCTCCTGCAGAGCAGACCCAACAACACAGCACTGATGATGAAGAGGACCTCCCCAACATCTACACCGACGCACTCCAACAGCTCAGGGACAGCTCCGGCACCCCACCTCCAGGAGCAGGGCAGCCCAGCTGCATCCATGAGACCCCACCCCCTGCACAGGCCACACAGCAGGAAGCACCCACCACCACGGCTGTCTCCCAGGACCCCCACGACCAACAAATGGCATTCCAACGCCGTGTGTTAGGGTGCCAGGAGGAGATGTCTGACCAGCTGCGGGTGGGGCTGCTAACGTGCCTTATCGCCTGTTTTTGGGTCGCATCGCAGATCTGGCTGGTCTTTGAGAATATCGCGAAGTGGTGTTTTCGTGTGTTTTTGCACGGGAACGCCTACTCTGCCTATCATTAGCGTTAGTTGTCTCTCTCATCTGTGGCGATGTTTTTGCGGCAGCTATCGCTGGAAAACTGGCGATATGGGCAGTTTGCACCAGCTTGAGAATGGGGCGATAATTCTTTTGCCACTTTTGCTGCGCTAAAGTGCCGATAACTCAGCGATGAGTCCTTGAGAATATGCCCCTAAGGGCCTTATTTACAAGACCCTTGCGCCACCCGTACGTTACTTTTTCCATGTTAAAAATGACGCAAAGTGGCGTAAGCCGCTTGTAAATAAGCCCCTAAGTACTAAACCTATTACTGCAGCTTCTAGTAGCCAATAATCTTTCCCCATCTATGCTCAAAACCTAGGTTACATACAAAGTGCACATGCTAAATCACGTGTTTCTCGTTCTTTACGTTGTCTAGTCGGTGGGGTGAGGTGAGGGGCAAACAGGGTTCATGTTTAGAAGCTCTCATTTCCAATGAATACCACTCATTGCAGATATAATCTAATGCACTTAACTGAAACGATTCTGCATATTAAAGAAATAGAGGGGCATATTCTCAAGGAGCTATCGCCGAGTTATCGGCACTTTATCGCAGCCAAAGTCGCGATAATTTCATCGCCTGATTCACAAGCTGGTGCTAACAGCCGATACCACCAGTTTACTTGCGAAAGCATCCGCAAAAAACATCACCACAGATGACGCCAGCATCTATCGCTAATGAGATGCAGAGTAGGCGTTCCCGAGCAAAAAGCCGCGACAACACCACACCTCAACATTCTCAACGACCAGCCACATCGGCGATAAGACCACAAAACAGGCGATAAGGCGCGTTAGCAGCAGGAAATTAACACCTGCTCTGACCTGGTGCAAAGTCGGACGACAACCTGCACCAGAAAAGGGAGCCCAGCCCAGAGCCACACATGAAGAACAACAGATGCCATGGAGCCACACACCATGCATCCCGGAGCCCCGAGAGGGCACCAACACCCACCGCCACCACCCCCAGGATCGCCACCCCCACCCCGGAACCCCCCCGCACCCACCCGGACCACCACAGAGGCAGCGCAGACAAAGACAGCGGACCTTCAGGAAATGCACCAGCCTCACAGACCTAACACCAGACAATGTCAATGCCCACTACAGGCTCAAAAGGACAACCATCCTCCGCATCCTGAACATCATTGCCCACAGGCTGACGGTACCAACACAGCGGACAACCAACATCCCTCCGCAGACAAAGCTGCTGGCTGTGCTGCACCTGTTGGCCTCTGGTACCTCCCAACCAACAACCGCCAGAGTCGGAGGAGTCTCACAGCCAGCCCCATCCAAGTTCCTCACACCTGTCCTGGATGCCATCATCAGCCAGGTACCCCAGTACCTATACGTCCCCCACAAAGCGCAGGAACAGCTGGAGACCAAGCAAGGACTATATGCCATAGCTGGATTCCCGCACGTGTTGGGGGCAATCGACTGCACACATATCCTACTTGTGCCCCCTGCCGACACTGCACACAATTACCGCAACAGAAAACACACGCATTCCATCAACGTGCAGGCAATAGTGGACCACAGGGGACTCTTCACCAATGTCGTAGCCAACTACCCAGGCAGTGTGCATGATCCCCTCATCTTCCGACAGTCCAACATCAACCAGCGCTCCCAGGAATGCGCCTATGGGAATGCACTGCTCGTTGGCAAGTACCAAATGAACACACCACACACCTCAACTCCACAATCATGCAACTCACAACTCTGGCACTGCACACGTCACAAAATCACATACAACATGCCAAACAACATGCCCACCCACCAGACACGACAGCACAACTTACTGTGGCAACCTTGGTTAGCCATGTACATGAGCCATCAACAGCATGGCACCTCTGCCACACAATAGCGGAATGTGGGGAGAGGTGGGAACCAGGCATGTGCGAAGGAGGCAAGTGACCCATGAATGAGAATGTACACAATGCCAAGTGTGGCGGAGATGTGCTGGACAGACTGCAGTATGCAGACCACAGACATATCCATGTCTACATGCAATGCTGGTGTTTGGAGTGTAGTGGACAGTGGACGCAACCATGTCACCCCAGCCAGTGGGGAAGATCGCGGAAATGTAGCATGTGACCTCCCCCCCTGTAAGCATGTGCGGAGTGGGCTGGCCCGGAGGACGCCAGGCCAGCGTAGGGGTGTGAATAAAAAGCACGTAGCTCTGGGTGTGGTTCTCTTCCGAAATGCCCAACGTGTCTGCCAGGGCGGCACCTCCCACCCCGCCACGAGGCCGACGCCGTCGCCGTGAGCGGTGTAGCCTGCGATCCTGTGCGCCTGCTGCACCCCGGGCCGCTGGTTCCCGAACCAGTCATGCCCGCCCCTGCGCAGCCAGGCCTCATTGCTCACCTGCCGACACCGGCGTGTGTTGAAGAGGGCCCACCACGTGCCGGCGCAAGCTCCAAGCCCGAAGCCCGCGACCTTGGCAGCCTCCTCAGACCATCACGGCCTCCGCGACACAGGCCCGTTTTACTCCTTTTTCGTTGACGTACTCCACCGCTGCCTCCGGCCTACACTACGGTCAAGTAGGTCACACATTTGGAACTGAGTCTTGATTATGCAATGGCAGAGTACACACCTTATGGCTAAGTTTATATCACTGTACTCCCTTCGATGTGGAGCCACCAACTCTGTGCATAGCATTCGAACTACACCTGTCTGTGGTCCCTTGCTGACTACTGCCTTTGGCCTACACTGCGGTCGAGTGGGTCACACATGTGGAACTGAGTCTTGATTTCTGCATGGCAGAGTTCATATCAATGTACGCAAGGAGACGAGTAAGAGGAAGACGCGGTTCAGTCCGGAGGAGAAAAGGATCATCGTTACGGAGGTGATCGAACACTGCCGACAACTGCTCTGGTGTCACTAACTCTGTGCATCGCGGGCCAACGACATGTGGCTGTGGGCCCCTGCTGACCGTTGCCTCCGGCCTACACTGCGGTCAAGTAGGTCACACATCTGGAACTGAGTCTTGATTACACAATGGGCGAGTACACATATCAATGCTGAGTTTAACTCACTATTCTCCCTTCGATGTGGTGACACAAAGTATGTGCATGGCATCCCAACCACACGTGTCTGTGGGCCCTTGATGACTACGCCTTCGGCCTACACTGCGGTCGAGTAGGTCATGATTCATTTATGGCAGACCTGATATCATTGTACTGGCCTCATCGCAGACTGCATCCCCTTTCAGCTACGGTGCCACTAGTCTGTTCCCCGACATCCATGGACACTTTCTGGTTGAACTGTGGTGGCGACTGAGTCTATGGACTGGGGGTTGTCTTCATCATCATGTCGGTGATACTGACTTTGTGGCAAAAACGAGGCTGTAGCATTCCACTCCTCCATTTGCCGCTTCCGGCCAGCTTCTGCCCTCTGCATCATGCCCTGGAGGACACCTTCCACTGTCCCCCGCAAACCTCCGCTACATTCACCTTCGACAAGGACCCGCTCACCTCGCGTGGCCCTATCTCACTGCACCGCAATCACCGTCCCGTGGCGGTGTGCCTGTGCCGGCCGCAGTGCATCCGGGGCCACTAACTCTGAGCAGCTCAAGTCATGGCCCCTGTCTGATAGCATATTGGATGGCCTCTGGGTCGATGGACTGGGGGTCATCAAGGCCATGTGTCTGTGGCCCTGCGCTGTCCGCTGCCTCCGGCCTCAACTGCAGTCCACCTGGGCTCACACATCAAATCGAATCCTGACCTGCCCGGACGTCGCATCACCGCAGGATGCACACGCCACAACCGCCAGGACCAACTCCAAACAACAGGTGCCAGAGTCGGAAGTGTCTTACTGCCGGACTATCAGAGTTGCTCACACCTGTCGTGGGTGCCATCATCAGCTTGATACCCTGCTCAGCCCAACACCTACAAAGTCTCCACTGGCTCCCCGTGGAGAAAAGAGTCACTTTCAAAATCCTCACTCACGCCTACAAATGCCTACACAACAACGGACCCAAATACCTCAACGACAGAATCAACTTCCACGTACCCAAAAGAAACCTCCGATCTTCGAACCTCGCACTGGCCGAAACCCCGCACATCCACAGAGACAGAGCAGGTGGAAGATCCTTCTCTCACATTGCAGCCAAGACCTGGAAAGAGCTACCGGCAGACATCAGACGCGCCCCCTCCCTGAACACCTTCAGGAAGACCCTCAAGACCTGGCTCTTCGGCTAAACAGATCTGCGGACCCCCCCCTCAGCGCCTTGAGACCCTCACGGGTGAGTAGTGCACTTACAATTCCCTGATTGATTGATTGAGCTCTTCAGGTGCCACTGACTCAATGCACCACAAATCATGGACCATCCTGCTTGCATGTTGGGTGCACACTGTACTTTCTCCGGCTACCACCATGATGCTTCACAGTTGTTTCTGTTATGCTGGTGTTTTCTGTTTCCGCTTTTATTGTGATCACTGTTCAAGTTGTTGCCAGCATCAACGACTCCATGAGGGCTGGCTTACACTCACCCTACACACAGCCAGCACATGCATCACTGTACATGTGACCATGCCAATAAAGGTGTCGAGCGCACGTGCCCGTAGCCATTTCAACAAACTATCTGAGAGTGTCCGTGTGCTCATGATGTATGCATTAGGGCCCCGGGCCCTACAACATTACATTGTGCCGTGTACAGAGGACCCAGCCCTGTCACCGCAGGCAGCGGGTGAGACATTGCACATGTAGCTTTGTCGTCCCCCACTCAATACGTAAGAGGAGTGACCTAGGCCGGCGTACGCCAGTCCAGCGTGGGGGTGTGGATGATTATCCCGTGGCTCTGGGTGTGGTTCAGTACTGGAAATGTGCAAAGGCATATGTCTCTGTCGCAGTGTGGGTCTCCGTTGGGGAGTGTAGGTGGTCCCTCATGGGACTTAGACACCCACGTATGTGATCTAGTTTGGCTTCCATGAGGTAGTACCCCACCCGCACATGTTCAGCCACCCCCTTCTGGCAGTCTGACACCTGGCCTTGGAATGCAATGTGTGCTTCGGTGGGCTGCTGGGAGCCAGCCGGGGTGGTGGGTGCATCCAGCTGTGTTGTCTGTGCAGGGGGTGGGGTATCCTCGATGCAGCAGTGCTGCCCTGCTCCTGGTGGTCGATTGCCTAAGATGTCCATGGACTGTTGTAGGGCGTCGGTGTCGGAAGTGTGGAGGTCCTCTTCAGCATCACTGTAGAGTTGTCTGGTCTGCCCTGCTGGAGGTGTTGTGTGTCCCTCTGCAATGTGAAGGGGTGATGCTTGTTGACATTGTGTTGGCATGTATGTTGCCACATTGTTCAAGTTTACATACAGACTGCATGCCGATGTACATTTTGACTGTTTGGGAGGGGCAGACTATTTGATGCGGGACAGTGGACATTTGGACTACATGGGGTAGGTGAGGTTGTACACGTACATTTGCATCTCACAGTTTCCTGCTATGTCCGATGTGATTGGCCATTTTCTACGCACAGGCGGACCCAGTTGTGTCCTCTGTTCTGCAGTGTAAGTGTTGCACTGTGTACCACATTGTCGTCCATGTGGATGTGCTGTCATTGCTATGTGTGTGTGCTGCATTGTGTGAGAGTCGCACCTGCAGCCGTGATTTTGCTGCCCCTTATCCCTTGGAGGCGGTGTGCCTTCGGCTTTTGTGCTTTTCAGGTGCTGTGATGTTGGTGACTTGGGTCATTTGTGCTCTTGGACGGTTTTTGTACTCTTGTGCATTGTTTGTCTGCAGATGTATTGTTGACGTCAGTGGTTGTTTGTGCACATGGATGTGTCAGAGTGTGACCTGCTCCTTTCCGGATGTGGTCCACACTCAGCCACCTCAGTCTCGTGGCGTGCACAATGTCATGGTGATTGTACTCCAGCCATGCTGCTCGTCATGTGGTGTCACTTGCTTTGTCAGTGTGGCTCTCACATACGCATCTTTGCTGTGTTTCGCACGGGTGCATGTGTGTGTTGTGGAATTGGTGATGTGTGGGGTGGGAGCCCTTTGGGCACATGGTGGACGGGGGCCTACTTGATGTTTGTATGTGTGCTGCAGTGTGCCACGGGGATCAGGGACATGACCCAGGGTCATTGTGGGTGTGCGGTGTGCTACACGTCGTTGTGCATGTGTGCCATTGTGCCCGTGCCCACAGTCCCTGTTTGTTACTCACCCTGTTGATGTTGTGTCAGGTCATGTCGAGCAGTGTCCGGACTCCCGACTCCTTGCACCGTCTCCACACTGATGACTGTGGCCACCATTTGCTCCAGCTCCTCCTGTGGCGCAGGACTCCCACCTCCATTCGCCGTTGCTGCCTTCCAGTTGGCGATACAAAAGGGGATGATGGACGGAACGTTTGAGCCAATCAAACACTCACCCCCAGTTGGCAGCGGGTTTCTGCTTGGTTTGGTTTTTCACATCGTGCCAGCGCATCTTGGCCTCCTCGACACTCCGGCTGCATTCACGATGGAATGCCATTTTTCCGTCTGTGTTGCCAATGACACTGTGGAGGTGACGGACAGTTGTTGTTAGTGCTCTGTCACCTCCGTGACGACGATCCGGTTGTCATGCGGACTGTACCCCGTCTTCCTCTTCCTCTTGGCCTTCCCGGACCCCGAGGTTACTTGCTGGTGGTCTGTGTGGCTTGTGGGGTTCGCGTTGACCTGGGCACTCGTTTTGGGTGCATCCATGTTGCTATGCAGTTTATTTTGTTTTTGGTGTGTTTTTCTTGTTTGGCTTTTATGGTGCATTTTCCCGCATGACGCATGGGAATTGCAGGCCTGTCGCTGGTTATCGCTGATTTTTGTATCGCGGTTCGCGTCATCGCAACTTTGTTCGCGTTCGTGTTTCGCATTTTTGCGGCTTCACGTTGATTTTAACGCAGTCATTTGACGCGTTATCGTGGGACTATCGCATGGTGCCACCAGGTTGGGAATACTACGTTAACAGGGCGTTGTTTTCCCGCGATCGACTGCGATATGCAAAGTTGCGTTAAGCTACTCTTGCGGTGGTTATCACACGTTCTTGAGAATATGCCCCAGAGTGTTTCTTTAAACAGCTAAAGCATTTCAATTTAGTGCGTTAAATTGTTACAGTGCCCATTGCAGCAGCATAACAATTGCATGCACTAAACTGGAATGCTTCGGCATGTTGGAGAAATACTGTATTTCCTGCCAAAGATGTTGATGGTTCCGCATTCATGTAAAACGTTAGATGTTGCTATCAAATGCAGGTGTATCAGCTCAGTTGATTGAACGCCTCCGGTTATAATTTGTGTGTAATCTGCAATACACAAAGCATACACACAGCGCCCACTTCCATGGGTGTCTTCTAAGCGCACACGCTCAGAATGATATTATCATTGGAAGTCTTCGAATGAATGCTAAGTCATGGAGCAGCGGATCAGCGTGAATACTTATATGGTGCTCAAGATCGCAAGACGTGCGCGCTGAAAAAGTAAACGCGAAAGAGGTTGATAAACACTGTGTGTGATGATTAGGAAATGAAATATGCGGCATTGAGATCGTTGCAAAAGCAAATATAATAATCCTCACCCCACGTGAATGATACCCAGACTAATCTACCCTAATAATTACGATCTGTTTCCCACATCTTTCCCACATAAGAGGAGGAATGCGGCTGCCCGCGGCCCACGCAGGGGGCCATCCTAAAAGGGTGGCCCTTTAGTGCCATTTGGGCACTAGCACCACCCCCCCTAACAGTGTTGGGACTCAGGAAGGAGTCCCCACCCTTTGCATTGGTGCGCGATGCGCGTCACTTCCGGCGCGCCGAGGATTCGGGGAGGGTATTTATGCCTCCCCCGGCCACCTTGGCGTCCTGTGTTGCGCCGGGCACGCTGTCTTGTAGGGTCTGACAACCGTCGGGAAACGCTGTCGTTTGCGGATGTCGAGGTCTGCATAGTGGGAGGTGAGTCCATCCCCTGGCCCCAATACATTGGCCAGCGTCAATGGGAGCCCGCCTAAGATGCCGGCTTGGGACTTCTAGGTCCGGCCCTGCGCGGAGGCCTGTCGGGTCTTTTGGCCGGTGGCCGGAGGTGCATTTTGGGTCTATTTTGGGTCGGAGCAAGGGGGTTTAACGGCCGCTATGGCCTAGCCAGCCTCTCCTCTCCTCCCCTCCCCGAGGAAGTAGGCGGCCCCTTCGAAGACGGCAAACACCCACCCCCCCTCTCTCGGAGTTTGGGAGTGTGCGGCTCAGGACCGTAAGGGAGCGGGGGTAGCGGGAGGGGTGCACGAGGCGACAATTGGGATGGTGTCTCGATCGGGCGTCAGGGCGTGTGCTGGGGTTTGTCAGGTTTAAATTGGATCAGTACATCCGGTTCCTTCTTGCATGCTGCACAAGCGCGGATGGAGATGGATGCGGCCTTCAGGCAGCCGGCAAGCACGTATGCTCTGAATACTCGTTAGCGGCCCTTCCAAACGAATATGCCTAGTGACGGGAAGTGTGTTTTCACTCTGTTGAATGTTCAAAGGTCTATATGTGATTCGTTGCACGCTGCCCGATCGACTCTGGACGCAAGTCGGGTGGAGTGCAAAGGCAACCTGGGTCTGGGGCGAGCCGAGTCTTTCAAAAATTGATGAGCGTTGGCTCAAGAGTATGGGTAAATCACCCAATGTCACTGTCACTTGTGTAACATAACGGGCGCTCATCTAAAGCGCGCCAATATTTTGGTCACAAAACTGCGTGGGGCATCATTGGTCGCCGTGGACCCCGAGTTGGATGGCGAGCTGCGGTGGCCGTGCGCACATTATGTAGGCGGTTTGCCGAAGGCAACATTTATGAACGTTGGCTCAAGATTTTGAGTAAATCACCCGATCTCCCGGTCACTTGTGTGATGTAACGGGCTCTCATGTAAAGCGACTACATTTGTCGCAAAATTGCGTTGGGGCGGCATGGGTCACCGTGGACTCCGAGTGGGATGGCGGGCTGCGGTGGCCATGTGCACATTAGATAGGCGAGTTGCTGAATTCAAAATTAATGAACGTTGACTCAAGACTGTGAGTAAATCACCCGATCGCCCGGTCACTTGTGTAATGTAACGAGCGCTCATGTAAGCGCGCCAATATTTTGTCGCAAAACTCCCTGAATTCTGCAGAGACCCGCACAAGACCTGCAAGTCGGGCGTTGGGCGGCAGCATGTTGGAGGCTGCAATCCGGACCTAAGGCCGCTGCCGCGCAGGCTTGGTTACTTATCGGTGGGTTAGGGGTTGACTGCCCGAGTGAAGTGCATCCAGAGAGCTCATGCTTGACCGCCGGCCGGCCTCGGGGACTTGCTGCTTGCCGGCCGTGGGTTTCTGCATATCAGCGGGTGTACGCTTATTTGAATGTATACAGTTGCAGTTGCGCTTTGGGCTTTGTATTGAAGCGCGGGAATTAGATGCTGTGCGCGCCCCCAGGGGAGGCCTCTTGGTTTAGGGGGCGGCGAGCTCCGCGTGTCTCCACCTCTTTGGCGGTAGTTGATGAGGCAGACCGGGGCCTCGGCCTGCGTTGGCCGGTAGTTGCGTGGTGGGGGGAGGGCAGCGGGCACCGCCAGGCTTCTCCTCCGCCGATGTGGTAACTGGGTGATCCTGCAAGCGGGCTGGGGGGGCGGCGAGGTCGCATTGCTCCCCTCCGCGGTTGGCTCACGGCGGCCAAGCTGCGTGGACCTGATGTTCCGGGGGGGAGGAGGGGGCAGTGGGCTTCGCGCTGTTTTCCTTCCCGCTGTGGTACAAGAAAATACTGGTGAACAGGCTTTCTTTAGGGACACAGACTTTTGATACACAAGGGTAGGTGGCATTTGTCACAGATCACCTACGTTCTTACAATGTTTGCAAGCTACACCACACTGGGTTCTACAGTGTTCGCGACTTACAGGGATATGAGACTTGGATACAAACATCTCCACTCCCGTTGGTGCTGTTCATGAGCCATTGTTTATTAGCAAATTTTGTGGTTTAATAGCACGCAGCGTCCGACACAGCTGCGAGTGGAGCGTTTGATGGTCGCCGCAGACTCCGAGTGGGACGGAGGGCTGCGGTGGCCATGTGTAAGATTGGTCACGCGGGATGCGAATTGTTGGAAGTATTAATTGGTGTCATTGCATTTCACGAACGTGCAGCAGGAAGTTGGTCTGGGATCGTCAAGGGTGCCAGGTTCAGGTAAAATTGTTGGGGGACAAGTTGGATAATTGTGCCCGCCATGCATGGGGGCCCAGGTGGCCGGCTAGAGGTCAACAGGAGACTGGCACACTGGGGTTCGCCTTGCCTGGAGGGTCGGATATTTCAGATGAGGGGCCGGCTTGCCCCTGGGGGGGCCCCATGCCTTGTTAAGATTGTGGTGGTGTGGGGATGATGCGCTTGCAGGACTGCCACAGGAGGACGCCCTGGTGAACGGTTCAGTGGCCTTGGAGGGATGTACTGCCCAGCCAGCTATCTAACATATGTTAATTTTGCAGGCCGCGTGTGACAAACTCGTGACGGTGCCGCATGCGGGTCATCCAGGATCAATCGAGACGCTTCGTGTTCGTGGCCTTGTAGGCACTGGTGAGGCATTCATGAGGTAAAACTGTGGGGGGCTATGGATGTGGTCTTAAGGCGGGTTCCTCACTGCTAGTGGCGGTTTTGGTACCAGAACTTCCTGCTTCGTTTGTGGCCATAGGCAGATGTTCTCCGCCGCGCCGATGGGTGCGCGAGATAACTTCGTCACGGTGACCATGCCTTGTAGCGCAGGGGGAGGGGTCTTGGCGGCAAGGCGTGACCCTGGCAGCTGCTCTGCCCCTGCTCTGTCATCAGCGCTGCCCCCAACCCGACATCAGCCGAGCAATGGGGTAACGTGTCCCGGTTCATTAGACAGCGCCCCCGGGACCTCTCGATGCGGTTGTGTTCGTACATGTCGCGGGCTAGTTCTGCTGCCAATTGCCCCTACAGGAGCACAGGGTATGCCCACACCTCGACGCTGGGGTCTGTGCGGAACATGTGGCGTGTGTGCATCAGGAAGGTGCGATGGGCACGGTTTGTGATGGATATGTAGAGCCAGGTTCTCCCAGGGACGCCATGTGCGCTCCCGCCGTGACTAGGGGATGCACACCCAACCGGGGCATCAGTTGGTCATTGTTTCTCTGCCCCCACCCCCCCTAGCACTCGTGCATGTCTTGGGGCTAAGGTGGGGCACTCCAGAGAGGTCCACCTTCTCTTTAGTGTGTTTGGTTTCGAGGGACGCGGGAACTGTACTTCTCCCCTCAGTGGGCTTTAAACTGTAGATGGTTCTTGGGTGTGGCGCTGCTGTGTTCCGCTGTCCTTTTGTTTTGCCCACATTGATGTGCGGTTCTAATTAGTATAAAGCCCAGGTTGCAGGGATGGAATTCGCACGTTCTTTAACATTTACCAGAGTCGCCCGTTTGCCGCCCGGGTGTATGTCTGGGTTGCTGTATTACGGGGGTTACTGGATTGTGGCCGGTTTTCGGCGGAAGTGGCCCCATGGTTAGTTCCTGCATGATGTTGATGTTTCCTGACTGTTCTTAATTGGTGCTAATGCTTTAGACCTTTATTTCGTCCCACGAGTCCTCGTAGTGCCCTCGCTAAGTCGGACGCTATTGAGAAGTTGGAAACATGGCGACTAGAATTGGGACGATCGCTGAACCTCACGTGCGCCTTACAAATCCAGGTTCAGCATCGTAGGTACTAGTGGAGAAATCCCGGCATATGGAATTTTGTTGACCAGAAAGGCGAGAACTGGTTGTTATATCGCCTATGTCATTGAATTGGATGACATCTGCATAGCAACAGGTGGATAGGGCATGGGTGCTTGTGGCACATTTGATAATGGTGCAGGATAATTATTGTTTTACTCTAGGAAACTGGGATTTTATGCCCAGGTTCTGTCTTTCTTTGCCGTCGGGTACCAGCCCAATGGTGGAAAAGTACAATTTTGCACTTACTCTGGGCAATTACTATGCAAAGAGAGGTGCTGCGAAATGTTGTTGAGACTGCATTGTGCAATTGGCTACAAGGGCCTTGATGAGGAACATCTGCTGGCACCATATAGAAACAGGTACCATGTACACTTGGTGGGCATTGCTAGCTTTGAAAGAAAGTTGAGACAACCCAGTAGAGGTTCAGTGCAAGGCCTCATTTGTTTGGGCAATTTCAATTGTAAATCATTAAACCAGTCAGCCCTGTGAATTAGGCAGGAATACGATTAGCTAAGATGTTAGTTCAAATCTGGTAGAGCATATCGACCATAATTAATAGTGGAACCAGGAACAGCTTATAAAGCAATGCTGTAGATTTCCTGTAGAATGCTGGGTTGACAAGCTTCAGGGATAAGGCCCTGACCTTGCACCCCTCCAGGGACCATCACTAATTCCGAGCAAGCAGGCGTGGAGCATAATAATCCCCCAGCGGGTAGCACAAGAGGAACGGGTACACGTGAATGTGTGATCTCATGACGCCCTGTCTTAGCAGTCCAGGTCACACCACAGAGGGCAAAGGCAAGGCCTCGGCCCCTGATGGACTATGTTTAATTTTAGTTGTGTGGGAGTGGGGCTCGCAAGCTCGTCTAGTCTTGCTATGTCTGGTCCATGCAGCTAAAATGTGCCCTCTGCAAACAAGGGCAGGTTACAGGCCACTTCAGTTAAGCCATATTCACCCGCGCTTTAGCCAGGGCAGCAGGCAGGTTGTGGTAGTTGTCATCTAACAAGTGTGCTGCAGTTCAAAAAAGTTTGGTAAACACTGCGTTAGAGCATAAATGACGACAAGGTATTATAGACCATTTGGCATTCCCAATATTCAGGAAAGGGCAGGTATTTGCACATATTGTTCCCCTCCGGTTCCCACAGATTTGTCTGCCCCCTGGGTTATCCTTTTATGGGCCAGAACCAGAGATTGGAAGGGGCATCTTCTGCGACCTGTGTCCCAAATAAGTTGATAGTCAACGCTGGGGAGACGTACCAGGAAGGGCATGGTTACTACTTAGGTTGTCCCAAAGTTTTGGGGTCAAACTGGGTGAAGCAGTAAGTCCACAGTCCTTAGGAAGCAGTCAGCATTCCTCCAACCTAAGTGAGGGCAGTTAGCGGTACATAAGTATCAGCGAGTGTGTAACATACACCGGTTATTCAGCGACATCATGCCCCGGGGGCACGCGCGCTTCACAAAGACACAATTAGGTTATGGTCCATCAAGCACTATACACAGCGAATTGTAAGAGTGAAAGTAAGGTAGGTCGGACATCCCTTGTCTTCTACTTGTGCTGACATATCGTGTCAAGAGTTGCTGGGGCAAAGGTATGGCTGACAATTATAGGTACATTTGGCATTCCCTTTCAAGGTGCAGGTAAATAGGTTTAACGTATGTGTATACCTGGTCTTATGGCTGTGTAGGGCCATTCTCTATAGAGGTATGTCCAGGGCTGGCGGTGTTTTATTGGCCTAGCCAGGACAGTGACACACACTTCACACGAACTGGAGCCCCCATGAAGGAAGTCTACAACACAGACTGGTACGCTGGGATCAAAAATCCTCTTCACCAAGCTGCTGGGCATTATGTTGCCAGGGTCGTTGAATGACAGGCAAGGGCATTAAGGGGCCGTATTAAGCAACAGGGTCAGCTGCAGGGTGGACTGCGTCAGTTGTTACTCCACGAAAGGTTGCGGTGGCACTAATAGTGGGCACAATACATATATTCTTTCAAACCAGATGTGACACTATTAAGGTGTTCACTAGGGTTTAGCAATCAAGAAGGTTTGTGCAATGTCTGGTCTGGTTGACAAACATGGGGTGCACTTGTCACAGGGGGCACGGACACGTTCCACTGGAACATGCAGGAGGCCCTAGGAAGCAGGTTGCAGGTGAGAATATAGCTGTTTTGGTGGGGGGCTCTGGCGACGACGGGGGCCGCCTCCAGAGCTGTGGTGGAGTTACAGGGCGATCTGGAAGCAGATGGGTACAGAAGGGTACCTCTGAGGGGCACAATAGGGGTGCCAGAGCCAAATACCAGGAGCCTCATGGCAGGTTCCTGGAAGAACGCGTCGGCGCCCCGTTAGTCCTTCGGGCGGTTGTGGGCCTGAGCAACTGGGGGCTTGCCTTGCTACGCTCCGCCCTGAAAGGGGCATGAGTAATAAGGGACCAATGTGTCACGTCATCCGGCAAAGATGATCACCTCATAAGGTAGCACTGATTGGGTTCTCCACAGTGCTTGGCTCATCAGGCGGGCGGGGCAGCTTAGGTTGGTGACTGCTGCCCGCCCTTGGATCGCCCGTAAGATAACCCACCATATTGCATACTTTTGTATGGAATAAACCTGCAGCAATATTTTCCCAAACAAAAGTTGTGTTGTGTATTTATTCATCATCATGCATGCTTTGTTGTTTTGGGGGGTGGGGTGTGTTGCCAATAATGGCACTATGCCTAACTTGGGTAACAGCTAAGGTTTGAACCCTTTTGCACATATAATTCACTCTGTTAATAGGCACATAAGTTCATAACCATCAACTGCCAGAGGAACACTTAGCATTGGTTCAGGCAACTTCACTTCAGAAAAAATACAAAAGTAGAAGGCTTTGTTTTAGTTTGTGGGCTTTTGAGGCTGCCACGAAACCCCCCAGCAGGCAGGGCGCGAACAAAGCAGGCTGCATAAAATGTCTTCCTCCCACTGCTGGTAACAGAACAAGCGCTTTCACTTATCAAGCGCTTTCACTTAACAAGTGCTTTCAAGTTAAATTAACAGAGCCTCATAGCAGCAGAGCAGAGGCGCTTGGCAAACTGTCTCCTTTGCTGAGCACAGGCTGCCGAGAAGCAAGAACGGGGTAAAACATATCCACAACTGAGCTTGCCTTCCACCGAAGTAAATACAAACAAGGATGCGAGTACTTCACATACAATTAAAAAACATGCAGCAGACGGGGGGGGGGGGGAGTTAATTAAAAAAAAGAAAATTAACTTACCATCTCCTCTGGTCCCGCGTCGCGTCCTGTCTCGTCTCCTCTCTCCTCTCTCAGGCAGCCTCCCTCCCCTAAGCTAATCACAGCACTGCAATGGCAGCGTTGTGATTGGCTAGGACGCCGACCCCACAGGCGTCTATGGGGAGGCCATTTTTTCTATGTAGGCTGCATGCAGCCTACATAGAGAAAATGCAGAGTGCGTATGACTGGTTTGGTCGGCACTAGGGCCGACCAAACAGTCAGCGCACTCAGAGTGGGCAAGCCACTCCTCTCCTGGACTCCTGCAGGACCGCCCACCCGCCCGCCCCCAACCAGGCATACCCTTCTGCTTTCTCGCAGTGCGAGAAGCAGAAACATAAAATGGTATTTAAAATACCATTTTATGTTTCTGCTTCTCGCACTGCGAGAGCTGTGGGCGGCGCTCCTCCGCCCACGTGGAAGAGCCGCCCCTGGTCAGGATAGACCCTATAATCCGGGGAATTGGTGGGGAGGGCGACTGGGTGGGAAAGATATCATTGTATGCAGATGATATACTGCTGTATGTCAGCAACCCCAGGTCGTCCATAAATCGGACCATTCACATATTCCAAACGTTTGGAAGGTATTCAGGATATAGAATAAACTGGAATAAGTCTTTACTATTTGTGCTGGCTGGCACAGCCCCGTGCCTATCGACGTGCGCACGTTCCCTAGTGATTAAGGATACCTTCAAGTACTTAGGCATAACTATTACCAAGGGGACAACCAGATTCCTGGAGGACAATCTGTTCCCCCAGCTAGATAGGCTACGCAGGGATGTTCAACATTGGCGAAAGCTTCCACTGACACTGATGGGGCGAGCCGCGCAGGGTTGGATTGGGATTAAAAATCGGCCCGGGCACGCTAAAAAAAGTGGCACACATTTGCATATTGCCTTTCCGCAAAACACTGCTTCGGCGATATTTTATTTAAAAAAAGGGGGGGGTAAAAAAATACACTGATTAATTTACAATGGTGAAACACACCTAAAAACAAGTGAGGCCACTTCTGCTCAGGCCCCTGCTCCCGCTCAGTATGCACACATTAATTGGCTGGCCCAGCAAGAGAGAGAGAGAGGGACACCTCCGCCCGTTGATAAAGGGGAGGTAATGGACGCCCATCTGCCTCCAGAAATGCCACTCAAGGCCACACTGGGCCGCTGGCGGCATCGAACAACGCAGAAACTGCCCAAATCGACCCCCCAGGCTGCTAAAAAAAAGCAGCCCACAGCTGGAATTCGGATACCGGCCCCTCTGGCATTGCCCGAGTGCCCGCGTTACCAATCCGACGCTGGGCGAGTGTCCTTATTTAAGATGATGACACTCCCGAGGCTACTATATGTGCTGCAAAATACCCCGTGCAAAGTGCCGCCTAGTTTTTTCAGGCAAATTGATTTGGAACTTCGGCTCCTGCTGTGGGACGGTGGGCATGCTAGAATTGCACTGCGCAAATTGCAGCGAAGCGTGTATGAGGGGGGACTGGCGGTTCCGGATATCAAGAAATATTATTGGGCTGCGCAGCTTGTAACTATTAATGGGTGGGTGTATGCAGAGAGAGAAGAGCCCGCTTTTAGAGCTGACCGATAGTACATGGGAAGGGGAGGCTATCTAGCGGCACTGTACCGTGGAAGTGCAACAGGAACACTGCCCATGCATACAGAGGTGCCACTGCAAATATGGAGGGAAGCCACTCAATTTCTGGGGGGGGAGGACAAGCTGACCGAACGAACCCTGCTTTGGGATGCAGACCTTCCGTGGGAGGTGGGCTTACAGAAGGGATTCTGTAAATGGCAGGCCATAGGGATTGAATACCTGGGGGATGTGTGGAGGGGAGCCAATGTGAACAGCTTTGAAGATTGAAAAGCAGTATACAAAATGTCCGATAAGGAATTCTTTAGATACTTACAACTCACACATGCCCTAAAGAAGCATGTCACGAAGGGGGAACAGCTGGAGGAATATACCCCGCTGGAAGACAGACTGCTTATGGACCCCATGCCAGATAAGGCAGTCTCACTGACCTATAGGAAAATAATGAACAACTCACCGGATCCCTTGGGGGCACTAAGGGAGGCCTGGACCAATACTTTAGGGACAATGGAGGAGGACGACTGGGTTGAAGCAATACAGAGCCCAAGGGCGATAGCGATTAGGGCTCGATTCAGACTGATACAATTGTGTGTCCTACATAGGTCCTACACGTCTAGAGTGCTCCTACACCGGATTGGGCGCAGTGACTCGGAATAGTGTGTAAGAAGATGTGGGGCAGTTGGTACCTCCTTTCATATATTATGGTCATGCCCATTGATTCAGCACTACTGGGTAAGAGCGACGAGGGTCATGTCAGAGGTCCTGGAACTGGAGGTCCCATGTGAGGCGAAATGGCACATCCTGTGTATTATGGGGGAGGAAAAATGGCCCAAATACGCCAGGATTTGGCTTATGACAGCGGGCATTGTTGCTAAACGGAATATAGCAAGAGATTGGGGGGCACAGATGGCGCTGAGAGTGGGGAAGCGGAAAGAAGATATGGATTGGTGCTACAGTGCTAAAAAGTTGGTGTTCCAGGGTAGGGGCTGCCCTAAGAAATTGGATAAAATTTGGGGAAAGTGGACGCAGTACAGAGGACTATAAATTATGGGTTGGGATCGAGGGTAGGGAGGGGGGGTCTTGTTTTAGTGTGGGTAATATTGCCCTTGAATCAGTTACCAATGATGCCTCTATATAAGGTGTGTAATATTGCTACTTGAGGACAACTGTAATGTCAATATAAATGTGATGTAAATGTTGGCTAATCACTGTACTGCCAGACCCTGTTTGAATACTTAATAAAAAGTTTTTTTGTTTTTTTTTTAAAGAATAAAATAAATGGATAGAAATGTTTAAATTTTTAACATTTTTTTCCTCATTTTATAAAGAAAAGATGTGATGCTGAATAATATTTGTTGCAGCTGCTATTTCTATTTAAATAGTCCATTGTTTATCTAACATACAAATTGTTTCATTTGAAGGTCAGAAATGTAGTCATGCTCACTGGAAAGGAGGTCTGAAATCGAAAGGCCTCATATGTAGACACAATTTAAATTGTTTTGTACTTCATGATAACTTGCTGTAGTTTATTGTGCAGGTCGTTGGAAAGGACAAGGAGAGTCTGTTCTTAGAAAAATACCGAAAGCTGATTGTACGAGAGGAGAAGAAGATGCAACATGGACTGCAACATTTCTTTTCAACTGTTTATATTAGCGCGTGCTCGGAGAGTAGGTTCACACTTACCCCATATGCTTTTCCATAATCTTTTATGCCATTCTGAAGCTAAATGCCAATGGCTTAATGCTGAATGCTGAATGTTGATTTGCCATCTATTTTCGAACCTATTGCTGATTGCAGTTTGCTACTGCAACTCCATGATTATTTTGCCTTGTTTGCTGAGACTCTTCCGAGTTTAATAAACCTCTCTTTTTGGGAAGTTCTCCTGATATTGATTGATTGAATCGGAGCTTCATGCTCTATCTCACTCTTTCCTCTCAAACTTGAACTCTTTCTGGGTTGTTGCTAACACCGCTTTCATTCCATTCCTAGAATAAAGATTATTTCCTTTATGGAACGCGCTTGATGCATTGTTGTTACGATTTGATCTAACAATATTTTTATTATCAGTTCTGTTATTTGACATGTATATTGAACTAACTGAATAAAGAAATTTTACTGACCTCTTAATGAAAATAAAACCCTTAAAACTAATGAAAACTCTCATTATTGACTGAACTTAGAAATACATTTGTGGTTACTATTTTTCTCGGTAAAGGTCTGTCACGGAGTAACACCAACACCACCAAGCGGGGATCGACCCTGTTTGAGTAAGACGGAGATGTTAAACCATTTTATTTTAATTGATTCCAGCTCCAGAAATGGTTTATCATTAAAATGTCTAAGTACCAAACATGACATATCCACCTCCTCTCAATTAGAAATTACAGCTTATTAAATGTAATAAGGAATCCTCAAAGTTGTCCTATAGGAGGGGTAGGCCTCACAGTAGTAAAATGTGGGTGTTATTCACTACCATGACATGTAAAAGTCAAAAAGTGTATGTCCAACCTTTTAATTACACAGCACCCTGCCCTATTGGCTACCTAGGGCCTACTTTAAGGTTGACTTATATTTAGTAAAAAGAGAGTTTAAGGCTTGGCAAGGGTTTTAAATGGCAAGTCGACATGGCAGTGTGACACTGCATACAGGCTGCAATGGCAGGCCTGAGAGGGTTTTAAGGTGCTACTTAAGTGGACGGCACAATAAGTGCTGCAGGTCCACTGGTAGAATTTAATTTACAGGTCCTGTGTATATGGTATATCACTATACAAGGGACTTATAAGTAATTAAATATGCCAATTAGGTATATTAGTATTTTTAGGGGAGTGAGCACAAGCACTTTAGCACTAGTTGGCAGTGTAAAGTGTACAGAGTCCTAAGGCCATCAAAAGCATAAAGTGGATGCAAGTAAGCAAAAAGTTTGGGGGAAGAAAACTCCAAGGCTGACTTGTCTAAAAACCCTGTACAGCGCTTCAGAGCCTTTCGTCTACATTTGCACTATATAAATAAAGCATACATACATACTTATACATACTTATCTAATGCACTAGTCTGGAAGCAAATTGTTAACATTTAATTAAACTTATAAGTTTTGGAGGGACCTAGACCAAACATTTCTATCCAGTGTGACAAATATAACGATTTCCAGTCAATTTAAATTTAAAATACATGTACTTATTTTATTAGTTTTAATATTTATGTTTTTATTGTTTCACTAATATCCACAACAAGAAAGTGGCTTCTTGCAAAGTCACTCAACAATAGTCAATTAATGGCACATCCTGTGATGTCATGTCTTGTGATTTCACGTTGTATGAAAATTAGAGGGGGCCTCACACATTCTCTTTCTGCCCAGGGCCCCAAAGGTCCTAGAACTGCCACACACTCACAGACATCACAGACTCTACAGACAAATATTAGTAGATTCATAAATTATATACACATAACAAAACAAAATTTAAAATTGTAACATTCTCTGTACATGTGAAGGGATTTTAAATCGGAGGCTAAAAATGAAGTTGGAGCAGCACAAGTAGAGCCTGAGTGATGTGGACGGTTGTTGGCCTCAAAGAAGCACTGTCTGCTCCGAGGAAAGTGCAGAGGCTGCCTTAGGAGCTTAAAAGACAGAGGGTCTGATTACGATGGCGGACGGACTTAAGTGCATCCGCCATCGTCACGGGGATTGGGACCGGCCGCCTATATGGCGGTGGTCCTGCAATCACAATCCGACCGCCACTGTGGCGGTCGCATTGTGCATTTTTACCATCGTGGCAGGTGCTGCTGGCTGCAGCACCCGCCGCAATGGTAAATATTCAAGCTTTGCATTTCCCTGCACTACGTGGCAGGTACCAAGCGGTGCCTGCCACATGGTGCAGGGAAATGTTGGGGGGCACCATAGGTGCCCCACAAGTACAAAACTTGAGTGCCCCTGATGCAGGGGGGCCCACTACGGGCTCCCAAAGTAAATCCCTGCCAGACTGTGAATGGCAGTTGAACCGCCATACACAGGCTGGCGGGGATGCAGTATCCTAATCTGGTGGACGGTGCCTGCTAGGCACCACCACCATTTTCTGGATGCAGGGCGAGTCGTAACGATTGCCTGTGTTGGACCCGTGGCGGAGAGACTTCCCGTCTGCCAGCAATCCGCCCGCCATCCTTATCTGGCGGGCGAAGAATGGCCGCACGATGACGATGAATCCGCCACCGGCAGGTTGCCGGTGGCGGATTCACCGCTATCCTAATCTGCCCCAGAGATATGCGAGAGCTGAGTTTATGGGTTTATCTCTGAGAAATAAAAGCACCCGTTGAAAAACTCCAACCTTCTCATTAGAATTTCGATTTATGTTTGTGGGTTATCAAAAATATTTCTTCATTTCTATATATATTTGATGTATTTCTGTAGTTTGAGTATTGTTTTAGTTTAATCTCTTAGAACCTCTTTAAATCAGTGTCCAGGGCTTCCAATGACCCATTCAGTGGGGGGAGGGGGCGTCAACAGAAATTCAAAGATTAATAAAAACCACTATGTCACTAAGATGTGCAAAATTTGAACCATTTGTTATCCATGCCTCGAATATTGGGCCCATCATAAAGTAATCAGTGTAATTAAACATGAAATTCTATTTTTAAAAACCCACCAAAAGCAGGGGGCGCTAGGTGGCGCAAGAGCGGAATGGCCGCCATTTTGTGTGAGGCTCCCGCAGCCTGGCGCTATAATCCTGTCATTTATCCTGTCTTGCTGGCGAGACTCGCCCCACAAAGCCCTGGCATGAAGAGCCCACAGTCTGGGGACAATGCGACGCCAGTTTGAAGAGCGTCCGTCGCAGCCTGCCGCTGCTGCAGTTGAGAACAGTTAGCCCCGTGGTGCGGTCCCGAGCGGCTTGGAACTGCCGCCGGGTGAGGGCGGTCACGCGCGCGCCGGTGCTCCCACGAGGTCAGTGGGCCTGAGCACAAAGATGGCGGTGGCTGCACAGCAGTGAGCGACTCCGCACTGTTTCCCTCGCACCACATCAGTGAAATACCTGCCGCACAGCTGAGACGCAGCGTATATCCTTCAGTATAGCTGGCGCCTGACGGGGGCAGGCGGTGAAAGGCTCTCCATGCATACTGCGCGGATGGCGGATCGGCCATATGCGGCTCCATCGCCTTTCCGCTACTCGGGGGTGGATATGTTGAGCACTGTGTGAGGCGCGCAGACCGCTGCAGAACAGTCACCTCCCGACAGTGCGAAGATCAACACGCACGAGATCATACCTACCACTAGCGCCATAGCCTACATAACTACAACTACGAGACAGGAGCAGGGGGAGGCCCTCATAATATCTGGGACATACTGGAAAGCCAGAGGATACTGCTGCCAGTGATCTCAACACTACTGGATACACGGGACCCTTCAAACTGCACGCCGTCCCTGGTGCGCTGTCCCCCAATCTAGGGCGGTGGTGCGCCGGTCTCGGGGCAGCTGCTGGCCGTGCATTCATCCCCCGACCGCCCCCCTCTTGTCACTTCGGCCAGGCTCGGCCGTTACAGAAGAGCAATATACCTCTGGAGTGTCCCGGGGAGCTTGCCTCACTTTTGCCCCACGCACGTGCCTCGCGGTGCCCCCGTGCCTGCCAAGCACTCCACATGGGGAAGCCAGACGCGCGCCAACCGCGTCTTACATTTGACGCGAAGAAAAGTGCCCGCCTGCAGATGGTAGAGGTGGACAGAGAGGCCACAGAGACACTGCAAGAATCACAATCCCCACAGGGTGAGGATATGAAAGCGCTCCTCCTGGAGGTGCGGCAGGGCTTTGCGAGCATCGCGGGTAAAATGGACACTCTGACTACGCGCATGGACGCGGTTGTCCGAAAAATAGATGGCCATGAGACACGCATAAAGGACACCGAACAGCGCATATCGGATGCTGAGGATGCCACGGCCCACATACAAAGCACGGTGTCGCAGATGGATAAGCTACTAAAAATCATAGCTGCAAAGAATGAAGATATCGAAGCGCGCAGCCGACGGAACAACATCCGAGTGCTGGGCATACCAGAAAGTACCAACACGGGCAAGATGGAGGAGTACATCGAGAGGTTGTTGTTGGCGGTGGTGGGGGCGGACTCTCTCTCCCCCCATTTTATAGTTCAACGCGCCCATCGTTCCCTGGGTCCGAAACCGCATCCAGGAAGTACGCCCAGACCCATCATTGCGCGTCTCCTGAATTATAGGGACAGGGATGTTGCCCTTAGGGTGGCGAGGGAGAAGAAGCAACTGCACTTTGAGGGAGTGCCCTTCACCATGTATCCCGACTTTACTCCGCACGTACAGGAGGAGAGATGGAAATTCCTCCCTGTGAAACAAAAGTTGAGACAGGCCCAAATAGATTATGCCCTTCTGTATCCTGCACGCCTCCGGGTCACGTACCAAGGTCACCAAACGTTTTATACAAAGCCTCAACAAGTCGAAGACTTTCTTAAACATCTCGAGCGGCAGAAGGCAGTTTCCACCGCACCGGAGGAGTCACCGAGATCGAACTCACCGCATACGGACTGATGACCGAAGTACGAGAACACTGCATGATGTTCTTTCACTGATGGACGTCGGCGCTACAATGATGAGACGCGACGGACACCCACATAGCTTGTTCCCTCACATGCGGGGCACCTGAAACTGGTGGCGAGCTAAGCCTTCTGCAGAGACACGTGAATCGAAGGCTGCCAGGCACCCTCGAGGCCCACCAGGGGAGGTGTTCGTTGGTACAGTTACCCCTGAACGGAGAGAGGTACCTGTGTGCCACCCAGCTGAGTTCCCCCTAAGGGAGACCCCCCTTACAAGTTCCCTCTGGTCTCTGACTAGAGTAGTTGTACATAGTGTTCTGGTTAATGGGTAGCAGGGAGGGGGGTGGGACAAACAAATCTGGCATGTTTGGGATGCTTCAGTGGGAGGGGTGGTTGGGACGTGGATTCATGAATGTTTGGTAATGCGTGACTTACAGCACTACATTTATAACTGTGACTCGCTATTTGTCCGACTACTCTTATACTCCGCAGCGCAATGTTGCGGGTGCTGCACTATAGGAGGATATGGTTGACCCGGTCAATAAATCTCAATTGAGAATAATGTCCTGGAACGTCAGAGGATTGGGGGACCCGCGCAAGCGTAGGCAGGTATTAGCATACCTGGACCGTCAACAAGTAAACATTCCTATGCTCCAGGAGACTCATGTAAATCCACAAACCCCTGTTATGTTTGCTAGTAAGTGGGCGGAGTGTAGATTATTTTCCTCGTATTCCTCCTATGCCCGTGCACGGCAATACTAATCAAAAAACAAACACCTTTTGCACTGGCAGGTACGCTCCTGGATCCTCAAGGGAGATATGTGGTCGCATGGGGCCGCTTAGGCCTTGACTCAGTCATGCTAGCTAACTGTTATGGCCCCAATGTAGACACTCCCGAGTTCTTTACTAACCTCTGGGGAAAAATTGTAAACATAGGATCCACCCATATAATGTGGGGAGGAGATTTTAATGTTGCCCTCGATCCGGGCTTAGATAGGTCCAACACCGCCCCATGCCATTACAACAACTCACAGGCGGCCTTGCGGGGGATACGGGAGGAGGGAGGTCTGATTGATGCCTGGCGCTACGTTCACCCACAGGCTATCGAGGGCACACACTTCACGACATATGCAGCGACATGGGCTAGATTAGACTATTGCCTACTTTCAAGGGGCCTGGGACCGAATATCCGAGATGTCGTACACCCCGCCAGAACTTTTTCTGACCACTGTCCTGTGAAGCTTACGCTCACACCGCCAGGGTATGACAAACCACGGCCCAGTTGGCGGCTACAGCCCACGGCCTTATTGAATGCAGTTTTTAATAGCGAACTGGGGGAGGAAATTCAGGATTTTTTCCAGCGTAACAGAGGGTTGGTGGATAGCGTGGAAATGATATGGGAAGCTTTTAAGGTCACAATCAGAGGGTTCTGTATCTCTAAAAGTTTTGGTGTGCTTAGAGACATACAGGGAACACTAAAGAAACTGGAGAAGGACCTGAAGGTGCTAGAACATCGGATGATGGCGGGGTAGAAGGGGCAGGTGCAGGTAGACTTTCGGGAGAAATTGTCGGAATACAGGGACACTGCAGCACGAGAGACGAAATTTAAAGGACGATATTGGGTGGCCCGCAGGTATGGTGAAGGCGAACGGCCTGGAAAAGCATTAGCGGAGGTGGCTAGGCGCCCACGCTTCTCCAATCACATACTGGAAATTAAAGGGACTGGGGAGGTACTCCACCGGGACACAACAGACATACTTGAGATATTTACCTCGCATTATAAGGCACTATATACCACACAGTGCAGCGGGCTGGTAGACCTGGATGGCTTCTTGGGGGACGTGGCACTCGGGTGGCTCGGTGACACACAGCGGGAATTCCTGTGCGGCCCTTTTGAGCTGGATGAAATCAGGGAGGCGATTATGCAGATGAAATCTGGAAAGGCACCGGGACTCGACGGCCTCCCCTCCGAATTTTATAAAAATTATATAGATATCATGGCCCCTGTTCTTAAGGAAGTTTACGAGGAATCCCTAGAAATTGGGATACTCCCCTGATCGATGAGGGAGGCACTTGTCACCTCCCTTTTGAAACCAGGCAAGTCCCCGGATTCCTGCGACTCCTATAGACCACTGTCGCTATGAATTGTGACACGAAGATACTAGCCAAGGTCATTGCTAATCGATTAGCTCTTTTAATGAATAACCTCATTCTTCCCGATCAGTCGGGTTTTGTCCCCGGGCGAGCCACAACTCATAACCTTCGCACCTTATACTCCCTACTCCAAAATGTAGCTCCTGAAGTCCCACTAGCTGCAGTATTCTTAGATGCCACTAAGGCATTCGACTCTGTGGAGTGGGACTACCTCCTGGGTGTGCTACAACGCATGGGCTTCCCCCCATTGTTCATTTCATGGATCAGGTTGTTATATCAAAAGCCCATGGCTAAAGTGTTAATCAATGGACATCTCTCGTCTGCGTTTCCTATCACAAGAGGTACCCGGCAGGGATGTCCGCTATCTCCCCTTTTATTCGCTATCGCGATTGAACCATTGGCGTCCAAGCTTCGTCAACACCACCAAGACAAGGCATTCCGGTGTTATTTACGTCAGATCCTGATATCTCTCTATGCAGATGATGTCACCCTGTATGTCAGAGACCCCCAACAAAACATCAACCCCCTACTGAGGGAATTCATCGTCTTTGGCAGGCTTTCCGGAATCCATATAAATTGGGGGAAGTCACAGGTATTTCCTCTAACACCTGCCGTCACGAGATTTGCTCTTGATTTCCCGCTGGAGTGGTGTGACACTGACCTCCGCTATCTGGGTATACAGCTTTCCAGGGATAGGGAGGATACACTGCGTCTCAACTATGGCACAGCCATAAATCGCCTTATCGACAACGTTACTCGCTGGATCTCCCTCCCACTTTCGCTTGCGGGCCGCGCTTCCTTAATAAAGATGGTTGTGCTCCCGCAGTTTTTATATCTCTTCACGAATATACCTTACCACCCTGGTCCTTATTTTTTTAAACGTCTCCGCACTGAACTTCTGAGATTGCTTTGGGGAGGTAAGCAACCGAGGCTCAAGTGGGCTACACTCACGAGACCTTATGCCCAGGGCGGCTTTGATATCCCAGACTTCGAGGTTTATTTTCTATGTGCGCAAGCCCATTATGCTTATTTTTGGATCAACCTCCCCCAGATATATGCCACAGATAGCCACAGAACACTGGCTTGCTGACCCCATTCCTCTGGATGGTGTTCTGCATGCACCTGTTCGCACTCGTGACACGCCACCCACTACGGTTACAAGCACGGTTGACGCATGGCACCGTATCGCAGATATTCTCGGATCCCCCCTGCTATACTCCCCGCGGCTCCCATTATCCTATCATCCCTGCATGCCATTACTACAGGAAAAGGTATTTCACAAACTATGCGAACGGGCAAAAGTTACTAAATGGGGTGATCTTTTTCAAGATGGTGCTCCGACCCTTGCCTCTCGACTCTTTCCTATATGTTCGATTAAGACAGGGGATTCGTTCGGTTACTCCAGACTTCCCACAGGAGCCCACATGCCTTACCCCGATACATCAAATGCTAGGCTCCACTGATGGAAAACACCTAGGGGCAGATTTACAAGCCCCTTGCGCCACTTTTGCGTCACTTTTAACATGGGAAAAGTGACGCAAAAGTGGCGCAAGGGGCTTGTAAATCTGCCCCCTAGTCTCTAGGCTCTATCATAGTATACGCACACAACAAACAGAGGCTCATAGCATAGCCCGCACACATTGGAATGTAGATCTCGGGAGGGAGATAACGGACGATGAATGGGCGTATTGCTGTCTCCAAACCTCACAAATTTCCGCTAGCTGTAGACTGCGGGTTATACACTATAAATTCCTCCAACGCCTATACTATACGCCCGTCAAAAAGTTTCGATTCAAACTGGCAGATACTGATTGCTGTGAGAGATGTAAGAGACCAGGGGCCGGATTTCTACATTTAGCATGGGAGTGTCCAGGGGTACAGGAGTACTGGGGGCAGATTTTTGACGCACTTGAGAAGATGACAAATGCCACACTGGAAAGGGATCCCTCATTGGCGCTCCTGGGCTACACCGCGCAGGTCCCCAAGGTGTATCGCAGGTTTATTACCATGTCACTTCTACTGGCCAAGCGCAGAGTGGCCTGCAGGTGGGGTAGGGGCGGGCTCCGAAATTCAAGGAATGGCTGGACGACCTACTCTACTGCCAGGAGCAGCTGACAGCCTATGCTGAAACGCTCCCACGTACTTCTAGGCCCAAAGATATATGGGGTCCCCTCCAGGGCTATCTTCTAATGCGCGACCCGGAGGGATCGGATACCATCCCCCTGGGAAATGATGCTTAATTGGTGTATGTTCCTTTCCCTCCTGTGTCTGCCGGGTTCCTCTTCTCCATGCCACAGGTATACGAAATATGTTCAAGTGTCGCTGTTCTATGGTTTGTGATTCCCTATTTCACCACAGCTGCTTAAGCCCATCGAGGCATTCGGCCTATGTGATATGTAAGTACTGTGGGGATACATATTTGCTGGGATATTCCATTGTTGAGCTGAATGTACTTTTCTGACGTTCTACCTGCAGGGTGTAGACTTGATATTTTTGTATGTGCTCCAGGACTTATTCACATATTGTTCTTATGGTGCTATTTCCTTCCAATGCTATTACTTAATGTGTTTTTGCTTTTTTTTTAATCTCTTTTTTCCGGACGAGAGAGTTCACTATGTGTGACTTACGCAGGCCTCTATCATGGTTATCAAAAAGCTGTAATGTATGTTATATGCGATGAAAACCGTTAAATAAAAGTTTTTAAAAAAACTAAAAACCCCACCAAAAGCACAATCAATAGAACAGTAGTGAAATAAAGAGCAAAAGTCACACTTCCCTGACCGGGAATCGAACCCGGGCCGCGGCGGTGAGAGCGCCGAATCCTAACCACTAGACCACCAGGGAGCGTACTTAACCGGGAAATTTAAGCGCAAAATGACTACAACCATGAAGCACGTGCAGCCCTGGGTGTGAGTGTGTGAATATTGGATGGGGGCAGGGCCGGACTGGCCATAGCGGGCACCGGGCGTTTCCCCGGTAGGCCGCTAGGGTGGGGGCCGGGTGCTATTTATATTCACATTCATGCTCCCGATGCTTTCACAGAAAACCCAAAACACAGGAAAGTATCACATAGAAGTAATAAAAACAGTTTTGCAGACTACAGCGTAAGGAAACGGACAAAACAAAGACGCACTTACAAGAAAAGACAGAGGTCTGGGGGACTGGGAAAGGTCCAAGGATCTCCATTCAGTGAGAGCTCTTAACTGTGCAGAGAGACCTCGGCTGTGCAGTGTTAAGTGGTCTGCATTCAGTGAGAGCTACACATGTGATGTGAACAGGGAGCTCTTATCTGTGCATCGGTCACTGGTGTTAAGTGAGATTCCTATTAGGTGTGAATGTAGAACACTCAGCTGTGCAGGGTCAGTGATCTGGATTCCGTGAGAGAGATCATAGCTGTGCAGCTTTCACTCTCACATATTCATTGACGGATATTTTAGCTGTGCAGGGTTCAGGCATGAGCATCAAGTGAGAGCTCACATGCTCTGATGTTTTCAGTGATATGCAGTCAGTGAGAGTCTACTTACCTGTGCAGCGATCAGTGAAATGTGCATTGAGTGAGAGATCTCTTACTCGTGCAGCCCACAGTGATGTGCATTCAGTGAGAGACATGATGCTTGTGCAGCATTGAGTACTATGCATTCAGTGAGAGACATCCTATCTGTGCAACCTTGAGTTCTATGCATTCAGTGAGAGAACTTTAGAAAAGCTTCCATACCACCGCGTCTATCTAGTTGTATTCAGTGCTCTATGCTTATTGGAGCTGAAGGTGTTACGCATGACTTCACATGGGTTTCCGTAGTGTAGTGGTTATCACGTTCGCCTAACACGCGAAAGGTCCCCGGTTCGAGACCGGGCGGAAACATTTTTTTCTCCTTCAAAAAAAAGTAACTCACAACAGTTAATTATTTTATTATTTTAAATCACTCTAGGCCTGGAAACATAAGAGCACCAATGTTCAACAGCCTTTCCTAATGTCCTTATACATTCAGCTGCTTCAAAGACTGACATCGGAGTCTTTCTGTCCCTTTACAGACAGACAGCAGGACAGCCGCTTCCATCCATCACTCACAAGCACTGCACATGCTGCAGGCACGGACACAGGCATACACCAATGTTTACACAAACATAGGCACGAAATGGCCAGACTCTGAACATAGAGGGAGACTCAGGAGTGAGTTAAGAGAGAGTCAGAGACTCGGGCACTAGGAGTGAGTTAAGAGAGAGTGAGAAACTCGGGTGCTGCGAGTGAGTAAGAGAGAGTGAGAAACTCGGGTGCTGGGAGTGAGTTAAGAGAGTGTGAGGGTGAGCGGCACTGGGAATGAGTTAAGGGAGGGTGAGAGACGCAGGCACTGGGAGTGAGTTAAGAGTGAGTGAGAGACTCAGGTGCTGGGAATGAGTTAAGAGAGTGTGAGAGTGGCCCGTTGCATGTTTTTTTTTATTTTAAACATTTAGCCTTGGTGGTAAATATAATACCTGTGACGGAGCATCACTTTTACCTTTTGGCTCTAAATTCGCTTTTAGCAAATTACACATTCCACTGTTTTTCTCTCAATTCATTCATCAGCATCTGTCTCACGAAAAACAAGCTGTGGCAAAAAATTAAAAGTTATGAAAATAAAAAGTGGGGTCAGATTTGACATCCCTTTAAATATATGGAAAACAATTGTCCCCTCCCGTGTGGAAACCTACTTGATACATTGTTACAAACATATCAGGTGTTTCACCGAAAAGCGAGCAGACAGTCGTAGTAAGGATAATAAAATATAAACTGGTAGCAAAGCTCGACACGGTCACCTTGCAGCACAGGCAGAAAGTGTGGTTTGGTGTAAATTAGAAGTTTGCTTGTGATCAGAGGGCTTTGTAGTTCGTTTTCAATCACTGAGACCAAAAATGTATTAAATGCAGAAAGTTAGACGTCACAGTTGGCCGCGAAGGCAGAAAACAGCGACTGATTCTTAAATGTAAGTGAAAATTTCTATAACAGGTGGAGTCGCTACTGGTTTTAAGAAACTCGAATGACAACAGAGGAAAAGTTAGAGCGATCGAAATAAAAGAGTAAAAAGCAAAATATGTTTTTTTTTAAAACTCCATTTCAATTCTGCTGAATAACAGGAAAAAAATAGATTCCGCCCGAATAGGGACTTGAACCCTAGACCCTCAGATTAAAAGTCTGATGCTCTACCGACTGAGCTATCCGGGCTTCTGAGATGCTCCCTGGGCCGCTGGTCCTCTCGATTATGTGCACAGTGTTCGTACGCGCATGTTATCTCAAGATCGCCTCCTAACTTTGAGCCAAGTGAGATTTCAACATGACAAATAAACATTGCACACTCCAGCCCCCTTGAAGCCAGCGCCTAGAATCTTACTTTAAGAGTTCCTTGCGCCCCGCCAGTCTATTTTCACAAACCGGCTACCATTCTGAGACCACACAGAGGCAGGAGGTTTTCAAGTCGTACAACCACTAATTTGCATATTGACGATATTGCTAGAAGCTGAAACACTTAAATGTGACGCGATGGTGATGTCAT